>BMAO01032756.1:0-259712 GCA_019973975.1 Trichonephila clavata
TTGCCCAAATTTTATTTCAAACAAATGAATGCTATTTAAATCAAACAAGTTCGTTTTCAGTTTACAGGCATGCTTGACTACTCTCGGGTACATTTTACAATGATCGGAAAAAAATCCGAACACCAAGTAAAAAATATTGTCGACTAATAAAACTTCGGCAATACAAATCGGTAATAGGCTACCTATACAAATGTATAGGTAGCATATTAAATTGATTAAAGTTTCAAGATCACATGTTCATGCAAGCGAGAGTAGAACCATTTCAAATGTGAAATAATGATACAATAAAAACTGGTATAACCACCACAATTTTAAATGCAAGCATGAAAACGTGCATGCCTCGTGTCGTACTGGTACCGGATATCAGTATGTGGGATGGAATTTCATGCTTGTTGTTCTTGGTCGGTCATTATAAGGTTGTTTAATTCTGGTTGTGGGTGAAGCTGACATCGCGTTCAATGTTGTCCCATTCCTGCTCGATTGGAAAAAGATCTGGTGATCTAGTAGGCCAACTCAACACGTTGTTTTTCTATAGAGCCTGTTGGATTACAACAGGGATGAGGGAGCACGATATCCTGTTGGAAAACACCCCTTGAATGATGTTTATAAATCGCAGTGCAACAGTTTGTATCGCCAGACTGGCGTACTAGTTTGCAGTCAGGGTGTGTGAATTAACCTCGAGAGTGCTCCATCAATCAAAGAAATTGCACACTCCTGACCATAACTGTTGGTGAAAGCCCAGTGTATTAAAAAGAAAGCTACACAAAAATTAAAGGAAATCTACAAAGACGATATTGAATCATTTAATTTTGACTATATAAATTGTGGATCAAGAAGAAAAAAAAGATATAATGAAAACCACCCCTAGAAATTTATCAAGTTGCAAAAGAAATAATCCTAATGTAGAAATACTTTTGAAAATATTTTTAACTATACCCCGTTATCTCGAATGCTTCAGGCGAAAGATCTTTTTCAGTTTTAAAACGTATTAAAATAATTTAAGAAATACTATGGGAGAAAAGACAAATTGAACAACTTGACCATATTATATACAGAACAAAATGTTTTGGATAAAATAGATATGGCAAAAATAATTGATGAATTTGCCAAAGAGAAATCAATTTGTATAGCGAAACTGTAAGGTCTTTAGTAAGGTTTTATTTTTAGCGCGTTTTTCACGTAGTGGAACAAACGCGCTATTAGGACGCAAATTTCGTCTTCGTTCCATATTTTGTCGTACCTTTTTCTCAGCCAATAAGCAACCAATTGACCTCGGGTTTTCAGCATTGGGTCGCATTTGTGCCCTAGATGAGGCAAATCATGATTAAATTTAATGATTTTTAATTTTTTTTTTAAAGTACAGTACTACTTTCTGTTAGTAAAAAGTTCATTAGTAGCCTTATTGTAAAATACAACATGTGAAAAACGCACTAAAATTACTTGGCCATGCCAATGATTGATATCTTGTTTTTATATACAGTTAAGATTTTTCTTTAACCGTTGAGTTTTATTATTAGCAATACATTTTATTTTGAGAACTTAAAGTAAGCGGCTCTTTTCACTCTTTTAGTTTTTCCACTCTTGAGCCTTTTACCGCCAACTACCTTAATCCGCCTCTGACAGTGGGACGTTAATATTCACTCATTCTCAGCTAGTGGCATACACAACCCCGGGATGGGCAAGGTCTGCTCATCCTTTCAGTGGGTCAATAAATGAGTTTCAAGCTTGCTTGGGAATTTAACACTGGGGGTTTCGCGTCAGAATGACCACTTAACCGGAACATCTGCTCATGCACCTCAGAGCACAAGATCGTGTAAACTGAGATTGGCAATGTAGACCTTGGTTCTAATGGGCTGTTGCGCCACTTAGTTAAGTGGCGTACACAGAGCTTTCTCATGGTGTGTGTGTGGGGGGGGGGGTCGGGAATTGAAACCCTCTTTTGGTGTCTGAGAAATAAAGATTGGTTTTTTAAAAAATAAATTTAAAAATATTTGTTGCCTTTAGTTTTTTAGTTGTTAAATTAAAAGGGGCAAGGCAAAAATCAAAAAGTTTGTTTTTAACGATTTTTTGAAAGTTCTTACCTAAATATATATTTAATTTTCCTTGCATTTTTCGAGTAATATGTATGTAATACAATGCAATACAAAGACTCTCGATAATTCAAACCTTCGATAATACGAACCTTTTGAGAATTCGTAGTATATGTTCAATCCCTAGAAAAACTCTTGATAATTTGAAGAAGTATATGCTCAGTCCCTAGAAAAACTCTTGATAATTCGAAGTATATGCTCAGTCCCTAGAAAAACTCTTGATAATTTGAAGTATATGCTCAATCCCTAGAAAAACTCTTGATAATTTGAAGTATATGCTCAGTCCCTAGAAAAACTATTGATAATTCGAACTAAAACAATACGTTTGGGTACACTCAGTATTTCGAAGTAAAATCTGTCGCTGTTCACGCTATAATTCGTTATCTTTTAAAACTCGACATTTCGAACACTCACAATCATGTAGAGTCCTGTAGCGAACAGGTTGGAGCTTACATGTTTTAGGTTGTGTTGTCTCTGCTTGTAACGTAGCCCCTTTAATGACCATCGGAATTGACTCCAATAACAATGACGGAAGCTAAAGTGTCACTAAAAAAACTATGCAGCTTTTCCCTTCAATATCACGTTGATGCGGACGTTTTTCAAGTGCCATTTATTCTAGAAAAATCTATTGACAGAGTTAGATCGTGTAAATGCCATAAAGCAAAAAGATAACAGATGTTTTTGTCTAAAAAAAAATAATTATGTACAGCATGTATTATTTTAATAGTTGTTTTTAATACATAAATGTATTTTTAATACAGGACTTTTAACTTTTCTGTCTAATATTTATACTGTATAAAAATACTTTTAAAATAATTTTTATGTACACAATCGTTGTTTTATTACACAGTTTCAAATTTCAATGTGTTAGAAGAAATTTCTCTTTGTGTATTTTGAGAGTTTTTTCCTACCCTCTTGATAATTCGAAGTTTTTCACTGGTCCCTTCAGTTTCGAATTATCGAAAGTTGATTGTATATGTTCATGTTAACCAAACAAACCCATGTTTTTGATAAAATATTTTAACAGTGATATTTACTCTGTGATTGACAAGTATTGTCGTCATTGCTTGATTTCCGTAACATACATAACGGCGCGCTCTCAAACGCGGAAGCTCCACAGTTAATTGGTTAAACATTTAATGTACTGGGTTTGAATCGGTGGCGTAACGTACACCCCCGAATCGCGAGGGGGCCCAAAGCCTGACTGACGCCAAGTACTTGCCTTTTATAAGATCCGGCTTGGGGCCCAAAATCTAATTTTGCGTGGGAAGGGGCACTGATATTCTCCGTTACGACACTAGTTTGAATTAAAACATTGTTTTAAATTAAATACTATTTATCAAATATTTCAAAATCGCGCTTAATTACTAGGAAGGTGTAAATATATATATACAGTCGACTCTCAATACAGTAGAACGTCGTTTATTCGAACGTTTATTAACCGGAGTGTCCAATATCCACACCAAAGTTGGGATCCGTTTTCGAACAGTTCAATGCTCAACATTTGTTTTCTGTGAGGCTAAAAGTAACGGGAAAACTCAAGGTGGAATTTTTTTATTTGAGGAATTTCAGCTGTGTGATTTGGTAAAAATCTGCGCGGAATATTAGGTCAGTTTATTTCGAAGTGAGGGGGTGTATACATTCTCTTTTGTTGATGAAGAAACCTGGATGGCATGCGATGCAGAAGACTGTGGATTTCAAATGCTAAATGATGACGAGATTGTGACTTCCGTGCAAGAAGAATCCGACCCTGTCGACGATGAAACGGATGAAACGAGGACAACAATAACAACGAAAGTAGCAAATGCTGACGCGTTTCTGCGATAGAGACAACTATGGAGTGGTACGAACAACAATCAGAGTGCAGTCAGTCCTACTCAACTACTGCTGTTGAAGAGAATCAGAGACCTTGCAGTGAAAAAACGAAGGTACAGCGAAAAATAAGTGATTATTTTCCACAATAAAGGCAAAATTGCGACGTTTTACTCCTATTTTGCTTTTTCTTCAAGCACGTTTCCCGCATAGGATGATTTTCAATATTTGTATAGTGTCCAGTATCATATACTGCATGGATCGCATTCGGTTATCCGAGTGGTGTCCGGTCCCAGTTGATTCGGATAAACGATGTTCTACTGTAATTCGAAGTTGAAGGGGACCAGCGAAAAACTTCGAATTATGAAGAAGGGTAGGAAAAAACTCCCAAAATACGTGAAGAGAAATTTTTTTTCTAACACGTTTAAATTTGAAATTATATAATAAAACAATTATGTACAGCAGTATAAAATTAGTTTAAAGTATTTTTAAAAAGTACATAGATTATACAGTATAAATATCAAACAGAAGTTATAAAAGTTCGGTATTAAAGGAATACATTTATGTATTAAAAACAAATATTAAAGGAATACATACTATACGTCAATAATTTTTTTGACAAAAAAATCAATTATCTTTGTTTAATGGCATTCAATCTAACTTTGTCAACTAGATTTTCCTACCATAAATGAAACTTGAAAAACGTCCGCATCCACATGATTTTGAAGGAGGAAGTTGCGAGGTTTGTGACACTTCAGCTTCTGTCAGAGTTATCAAGTCAACTCCGATGGCCTCATCAAAGGGTCTACGCTATAGGGGATACAAGCAGAAACAATACAACACAAAACATATAAACTCCAATCTGTTTGCTACAGGACTCTACACGATAGTGAGTGTTTGAATTATATCGAGAATTTTATTAGATCACTTCGAATTATATCGCGTGTCTTATTCTGGCTGGCCACAGATTTCGAAATATTGAGTGTACCAAAACGTATTGTTTAGTTCGAAATATCAAGAGTTTTTCTAGGGACTGAGCACATACTTCGAATTAACGAGAGGTTCGTATTACACACAGAAGGTTTGAATTTGTGAGAGTCGACTGTATATATTTACGAGGTCGGCATCGGATATGCGAAATTCGTGTAGTTTTTCTTTTTGTGATAGATTTTCTTTTAGGAGAAAATATTTATTTATACCGACGGTTTCATGCAGAAATAGCCAGGAAAGTTCGCGTTTTTACGAGAAACACGAATCTAACGTTGATTTGGAGAAATTACTGTACAAACCGTTTTTAATTTTTCTTACAAGTTAATATATGGGTTTTTTTTCAATTTTTTTTAGAATCGCCAAGAAGGTGCGAATTTTTACGAGGAACACGAATCCGACGTTGAATTGTCCAAATTCTCCTTAAAAAAAGTAATTGAAAACGCTGTGTCAAATTATTCAAACTATTGTGAGGCCGCCCTTTTTTTAAAAAAAATTTTGAATTTGGATGCTTTGGGATTAAGCGATTTTGATATTACAATCATTTTACGTTTAATATATTATTCGTTCTATTCCGTTTAAAATCTCAAAAATATTTTTAATCCGTTAAACTTCCTATTAAAACTTGATTTTTTTCAATTGTGGATTAAATTTGATAATCTTATTGCATGTTTAAACAAAACAAATTTTCACTTTTACTATGCGTATTTATTTACCATATTTACCCGAATCTAAGCTGCACCCCCAATTCTCTACTCGGTTTTGAGAAAAATTTCTAAAAAAATGTATAAAAAAGCTTCATTGATATCCGATTCTTAAGAAATTTAAAAAAAATGAGAAAATAATTTATTTTAGATGTATTAAAAAAACTTTCAGATACATACATGAACCAATAATTACTTTTAACTGTCAGTATCATGTATCGAGAATTATTTGTCACAGATGACTTCGGATGGGGGCAGGCGTCGCCATTTTTCCACACGGTGTCGTCTTCCGTGCCATCTAATGTATTTGTTACATAAAATTTTTTACAAAAGAATTATTAAAGGCTGTCAAACATCTACGAGAAAAAAAATATTTTTTGCTTACGCCATCGATGTATATTTGTTTCATCCGTGTCAAATTTTCAGTGGCCGCTGCTCTGTCTCCGTTTTTTTTGCAAGTAAAATTGCCCCCCTTTTCATACTTGTGTCGTAGTGAACTCATCTTGATGCTATTACCTATATATTTGATGTTTAGGTGATTAACTCCCCTTCAGTTCCATGCCAAAATTGTGGAGGTGGAGATAGGTGGTGTCGCCATCTATCGTTAAGAAGTCCACGACAACAACAGGTGATTAAAAGAAAGCGCGTGTGTGTACAAAAAAATATTCCTAAATACGAGTAGACAACGATGTTTAGGATAGACTTAACACTGGAGATAAACTGCGGAAGGGACAAGTCATCGAAGCAGGTGGCCAGAATGGACGGTCGAGTTGGAAACTCAATTTCCTCCATCCAACAAATGTTTTGCCTCCGATTTTCAGTAGTTTTAACACTGGAAAAATAGTGCAGCTTAGATTTGAGTAAATACAGTACATCGCCTGGGTAAATTCTTTCGATCTTATTTGATCAGTAATCAGCCCCTAGGAGACGATTGTTTTACAAATTGGTCTCCTTAATTTTGTATTACAATCCCTTCTGGTTATACCAATGAAAAAGTACTTTGAATTGTGTTTTATGAAACATAGTTCTTTGGTAGCTAAAAGTGTTCTTTCCACACACAGAACAATTATATATATAAATATATACTTTAGAAGTCTAATGTGTGGTGTCAGATTGTTTGGCGAAGTGGCCTCCCACACTAGGTGTTTCATCAAATTGTAACATACCTAAATTTTTGTTATTCTACTGAAGTGTTAAATAAATCAATGGGGGTATTGAATAATGCGTGTATAAATAAATACATGTGACACTTCGGATTTATGTTTCATTACAAATTTTATAAAGAAATAAACAAGAATCGTTTTTTTTTTGCATTTTATTACAGGAAGGTGATCTCGGCTTCTATCAGAAAACACAACCAAGCACAGTTTGGGCCTCTTTTCTCCCAAGCGCTGGGTTCATAAAAAATGTTCTCTGACGTCACTACATTTACAGTACATGACACATTATCAAATCAACTTTTTTTTGCATTGGTTTTTCATTATATTTCATAGTTTCGATATCACAACTCCGAAGTTCTTTAGCGGTAAATAAAAAGCTTTTACACAATACATGCGAGGAATAACAAACTCTAGTATATTCACAAACTAACAATTAAAAAAAACATAACATGGAACTGACAGGTATATATATGCACAACATACGGAAACAAATATTTTTCACGTAACATTGAGATAGAGTCAAAAAGAAAAGTTGTATTAAAAATAGAATGGATAGCTTTACGACCAGATTTTGAGTCAAAATCATCTTTGTAAGTATTGATCAGTGAATTTACATATTTCATTTAATTGAGAAATAGTGAATATTAATTGAATAGTTCATATTAGAAAAGAGCTGCATATTTTTTGATGACTAGAAACATTTAAAAAATAAGATATGTCATACCTTCTTACAAAGAACAATTCTCTTTAAACTCTATCTCTAGTTTACAAGAATAAAAAATGACATTAAAAATTCAAACACTATAATATGATTTGAAACATCCAAATAAATTTAAGACTATTAAATTAAAAGAAATACATTGAAACAAATTAAGAGGGGAACTGCACACTAGTCAAAACGTACAAAGCATGAAGCAAAATGGAATGTCTGAGGCCCTTCTAATATCTTCTGCACATTTAAATGGAAAAAAAAAAAAGAACACAAAAAATAAATAATCTCTCATTTGATTCAAAATAAATTCAAATTTCACACATTAACACATGTCACTTACAAATCCAAACCACAAAAATAGAAGGGAAAGAAGATTAATGCAGACAATACAAAAGTTGAGTGATTAAGCAAACATAATACAAATTATTACAATATTCATCTATTTTGTTTTTATCATAATATTAGTGATTACCTTTTCACTTTTAAATATAACAATTAAAAAGGATTATATGTACAAATTGTGTAAATAGATTATCCATCGACTTAATCTACATATTTCGAGACAAAAATTTGACTTGCCTATGATGTTTCTAAAAACATATAAATTTTTTATACATATTCAAGAACATTAAGTCTTGCATGACAATTTAAAAATAATCAAATTACAACATTTCATATATTCTTTTTACATTACAGAAATATTTTTTTTGAAGGGAGTTTAAATAAGCTGGAACTAATTATCAAACTCGTGAGTTGTACAACTGAAATAAAGCTTTAAAAAAAATATGGGTAGGAGGGGGAAGTGGTTTAATATACATTTCCTTTTGTCATTTTTCAAATGAAAAATGGGAGAAGTCCAAATTCATTACTTTCCGAAACTCATAGAACACTTGCCTTGAACATAAAATGTTTTCAAAAATAAACAAATTTGCAGCAATGATGCAAAACAAAAAAAAAATTCAAAATTAAAGATTAAGTTTATATTTGATTAAAGAATTACAAATAAAAAAATTACAAAATATTAAAAATCTCAATTAAAATATACTAACTAAAATAAAGAATCTATAGGTGATAAGTATAAAATAAAGAAATATCTAAAAAATATTTTTTTAGAAAATGATTTCAAAAAGGACATTAAATTCGCATTGAGTGCAAAAACTGAAAACACTCCATATGAATTTGGGAATTATATCACAAAACTTTTTACTAACCCAACCAATTGTTCATTGGATACTTAAAAGCCCATGCTTAGTTAAAATCAGATGGAACATTTCCATGGTACAATTTTTTGTCAAATGGATAGTCATCCAGTTTTTAAATTTTTTTTTTTATAAGTACATAATATGAAGAACACATTTAATTAGAGCTAAATCTTTTCAATTAAAGAAATTTTTACTTGATTATTTAAAAACTAAAATAATGAACTATTTCTGCTAATTTTAATTTAATAAAAAAAAGTACAAATTAGATGGAAAAATAATTCCAACCTATAGCTAGACAGCAATGTACAAAATGGATTTGCAAAAAGTTTCCATAAATGTTTTTAAAAAAACAAATTTTTATAGTCTAATATTCAAGCATCCACTGATATAATAAAAAACTGAACTGAATAACGCAAAAACTTCAGAATGGACATTTTTCTGCTGATAATGTTTATAAGTACTCTAGGAATAAATGAGATCCTTTAAAAATAATTTTAATATCAAAGAGCTTCGTTGTACTTTAGTTGCCCTTTCTACTTAATCGCTTAATATCGGTCAATTCTTTAAAAAAAGGTCTGAATAAAAGCTAATTTTGCTCTTCTAGTTGTTCAGTGGCTATTTTGACACATACATGAGAATATAAACTAAAAATTTTTTGAAACTTTAATCTGGCTCTTATTTTATACAGTGTATTTGGATAGGAAAAAAGGTTTAAAAAAACTCCACAGAAATTAGAATCTTATCCCATTCAAGAAAATGGAGAGGCATCAAAACTTCTTAAGGCAACCAGCTTTTTTTTACTGGAAACAAGCAACAGTGAATTACGATTAAATAATTTTTTTCATAAAATAGCTGTTATTTGCATAAGAAAATAAAAATGCTTTTCAAATACTCTTCCACCCATATTAACCCTCAAGCTGCATAGTTATTTTATCAAGGTAGTAATAAAGTATGCAATTTTTGAACCTATGTATTTAAAATCTACAATTTAGAATTAAAATAAGAACAAAAATGAAAACAGGAATGCGTGGGTTGCACAGCTAAATAGTCAGAAAAAATGCGTACCTGCAGAAATTGTGGGATGCACAGCGAGAGGGTTAAACAGAACATTTTTAGAGTTTAACATTAGCAGAGATAAACATTTAAATTTAACTGCTTGAGTTCAGGATTTTTTTTCTTTCCTTTAAAATAATTAAAATATTCAATATAATAAGGATTCATTGCAACAGATTAAATTAAACAGCACTTCTTTAAGATAGTGATTTCAGAATGCAATTTATTTAATAGATTGACCAAACAGTTAATAAAATGATTTTAATTTTCTGACCAGAGAATAAAAGGGGCAAGTTGAAGTAGTATCTTAATTCAGAACACAGTTTTCAAATAGAAAACTTCAACAATAATTTCTACTTTTCCACAGAAAATGAAGTTCTTGTTTCTTTTGGAATTAATTTTAGTACAAAATTTGTTCCATTCATACTCTTATACAGTAACATAAAATAGAAATCTTTTTAATCAGTTACAAAGCAATTTGATGGAATGTTTTTAAGTTTTAAGGAGAAAAAAAGTTTGTATTTTCTGTTTGAAAAAGGAGTTCTGAGGCTCTGATCATAATGTAAAGATGGCCTAATCTAATTTCATAAAATTTAAGCATAATTGAAAAGGGGGAACAATTTTATCATTAAAAATATAAATCTCATTGCAAATAAAAATTCAAGTAGATATAATAATTATACCTGATGAGAAAACACGTTTGAACTAACCTTTTCAGCATCAAAGCAATAATTAGAAATTTATGTTAGAAAAAACAATTTTTAAGAAGTAATACATTTAATACAATTTTTCATTTACCTCAAAATGAAGAAAAAACATTAGATCATCATTACTGATAATATCACAAATATATATAAAAAAAAAAGAAGACTAAAACAACCGTACATAGGTTAGATATGAATTACTGAAAGACCAAATTTATCTACAACTTCACAGTTTAGAAATGGCCTGCTCACAATTAAGGCTATCAAATGCGAGACAATTCATTTCAAAATAGTTTTTCACAAATCAAACAGGAACATAACTCAAATACATATTAAAAGGCAGGCATTGGAATGAAGTTTTAGGAGTTTTACTGCATTAAAGAAAATTAAAATGGTTTACAATACAACAAAACAATGAAAATATAAAGTTACCAGCCCCTTTTCATCAAATATCCAAGATGGTAAAATTTCAAGACAATTTGTTTGGTGATCTTAAGAACAAAACTATAAGACAAATTAATATAACTTTAAGAAGCTAATAAAAAAGTTACTAGTTAACAGTTTTTACATTTAAAATAAAGTAAATTCACTTTCTTTCAAGTACAAGCAAAAATGTAATACAGCCAAATAAATTTGTAGAAAAACAGTCTTTACTTTAGAAAAAAAAAATTAAAAGTACTATAACAGGAAAAATATATAAAGAGTTTATAAGTCAAAATTGATATTTAACACCACTAACCAAGCATTTGTTTATATTTAATGCTCTTTTTGCAGAAAATCTTCAAAATGACCAATTTGATAGAGAAAAACAGCTTAATTTAAAGCCTATTAAAGGCTGCAAATTTTCAGTTTGAAATATGGTATACTAATTACATTAATCTTCGATTCAAATATTTTTTAAAGCTAAATAGTTATTTAAAAGATATATTCAGAGAAAGAGAAAATCTTTTTTGTTCACAGGCAATATTTAAAAAGGCTTTACGTATTATATCCACTTAGAGATAAATTTAAATTTCTATCAACAATTTAATTTTAAAAGGTTAATTTTCTAGACATGTAGGCATTCATATCATATACAACATGGAGGGATAAAATAATTCCCCCTCTTTTTCAGTTAATTTTAACTAAGAGTTTTTTAATGGATTCAAGTTATATTTTAAAAAAGGTCAAAAACTATCAAGGAAATTGACTTTTCGTTTCTGAAGGGCTACAATAAATGTTTGTTTCTAAACGGAATGGGCTTTTTTTAAGAGAACAATAAGCATGACTTTTGCATTCATATCAGCATAAAGTTATATTTTTGCTAAATAAATTTTATTTTCGAAGTTTGCACATTTTATGAAATCTGTAGAAAAGCATTAAATTAATACCTCTACCTAGTACACAAAATATTTAAGAAAACAAGTTACATATAAATTTCTAGAAATAGAAAGAAAAATATAACTGCATTAGAATTGTATAAATATAATCAATTATTTAGAAAGAGTTTTGCAAGAACAGGAAGAAATTTCTTTCGATACACATACAGAGTGGGGCAAATTAAAGATTTTCAAACAACATATGCAATCAAAACTACTCAACAAAGGTAAATAAAACAAATTCATGTTTGAAAAACCTTACCATCTTTGGACAATTTACAATTACGTAATACAATATGAGTAATTTATATGGAGTACAACATTTTTAAAATCTATGGTAGATATACAACAGATTTTCAAGTCTGTAACATCACAAAATATTTTTATAGATAATTTACAGGTGAAAGTCTACACACAAAAATATACACAAATTTAAGTAGTTACACATTAAAGAAATGATTTGTTTAATAATACAAATAGATATAGTATTTTCAGTTAAGATTTCATTATTCTTTTCATTTATACACAGTAAAATTTGTACAATCAGAACTACACATAATTATTTGACAGAGATCTGACACATTTCAAAACCCTTCACAAGGGGGGGGGGGATACATGGACATACCAAAATGGGAAGAAAAATGAAATAGAATATATATGTACAGACATAAAATTTATAGCAATAAAATGACTTAAAGGGATATTTTGCTCATTAGAATATTAATGAAAGTATAAATATTAATTGAATAACAAAATCATAATTGAATTTGTAATTATGCAACTTTTTTTGAAAAACTATTCTTTTATTGATTTCAAAATTTTAATTCAGAACTGGCCTTTGATGATTTTAACTTTTTTTAAAATTAAAATAAGTGAATTAGATTAAGTGAGGGGATAAGATTAAGTGAGTTCAGTAGCAAATAGATACTGAATCATTTAATTAAAAATTTAAGAAAGATTTATTCTGGGATTCAAGCATTAGCTTATGTTCCACAACCCCCAAAACAGAATATTTATGAAAACACTTTTTATAAGCCCATTTTTGTTACAAAAATAAAATTTTAAAAAAATCCAGAACAAAATATTAATAATAAAGATTTCTAAAAATTATTATATTTTAAACATACAATGATTTAGGTCTGACATTTTGCATAATTTTTTTTGCAATTAAAATTTTTCAAAATATATACAAGAAATAAATTAAATTCGTCAATTTAAAAAACTATTTTGTCTTTTTCACAATTGTGATTGTTTGGAAGAAAAAAAAACAGCTTTCATTTTAACACACATGCAAAATTATTCAAGTTAACCAGCCCAATAAGTAACTAATTTCTGAAAAATCAAAATGACAAACAGCAATTTTTTTTCAAAATTAGAAAAGAAATGGGCACTCATAATCAGGTACATGCCACCATTGCTCGGCAAAAACAGTTATTTTATTGCAAACAAAATCCTCAAGATTGTCATTTCTTTCTTCGTTGTCACTGGATTTTTGTTCAAATCATGTCAGGTATGAAACAATAACCCAGAATATGAAATAAAATTTGATTTTCAATTAAAAAAAAACAATCTCTGAATAAATTATTTTGAGTAAAACA
Organism: Trichonephila clavata; assembly: GCA_019973975.1. Classification (NCBI taxonomy): domain Eukaryota; kingdom Metazoa; phylum Arthropoda; class Arachnida; order Araneae; family Nephilidae; genus Trichonephila; species Trichonephila clavata. The sequence continues at coordinate 13,381 of BMAO01032756.1, forward strand.
AAAGAGGCTACTTATTTATAAAAATGAGGGATTTGGCCAATTTACAAACCACGCCTGCATCGATTGCGATCAATCCACAGATATTACTGAAAATGAAGGCGGCATGATTCTTTTAAAACACACAGATCACAACATTCTGAATTTATTTAGTAACTTCTGATTCTGATTACAATCTCACATGGCCAGCGGTGGGCCATCTGAGGGGGTAAGAGAAAGGGGGGTAGAAGTTGAGCATTGAGCAGTCCCTTGGGGGAGGTAAAAATAAATCACAATACGGTGGACTCCTTCGAAGGAACTTTGTACAAAAGAATTGTTCTGTACTATACACACAAGCCACAAGTTTCACTGACCAGCAGTATGAAGATTATTAACACAGTTTGGGGGCCAGCGGCAGTATCAGGTACCTGGCCCACTCAAGTTGTGTGGATGTCTCTTATGTATTTATTTTTCTATCACTGTAGTGACACTCAGATGCGGGGATTGATTTCTTCAGCAAGTCCTCCCCATTTTAAATAGAATGTCCGAGCTCGCCACTGAATTTTGGGATCGAAGAGCGCCAGGCAGAAATGGTAGAAGGCGCCAATTTCGCGAAACGTCCAGGCAACCACAAAGTCCATCTTGCTGAATGGCAGTGAATTATTCTGAAAAATAAATATTTTTAAATTGATGTTAACCACAATAAATTTTTTTTAATGTAGTTTGATTTTTTATGTATATTTTAACCCCTTAAATGCCCCTGGTACATATGCCTCACTCAGTTGTTGCATTAATTTCCCTTTGCATATATATATCCCTTTCTAAATTATGAACTTTTGTATTGTGCTGCTAAGTGTAACACTATTATAAGGGCTTTGGAATGCAATACAATGATCTTGAAAGTGTTTGTGAAGAAATTACCTATTACAGAAAAGGATTTATTATGCCTTTTATTTTTCCCCAATAGACAGCTTAACTAAATGCACATATGTGGAAAACAGTGGGACAGTTGAGCAAATTGTGCAACTTTTTTTTAATGGTAGTTAAGGGACTAATGTTTATTGTATCTATCTACAACAATTCCTACATTCATTGAAACATTTTAACAGAAATTGGAGAACAATTACATTAAAAGATAATTAACAAAAGCTTACTAAAATAAAATAAATTACAGTCATATATATATAGAGAGAGAAGAATCATAAATTTTTGATTCTTAATTATCTGCACTACACTTAAGAACTGTCTTTTTTCCCTTCATTATGAGAATATGCATTAACTATTATTTAGTTTATAAGATAAGCTTATGAAAAATTCAATCCACTTCAGGTTAAAATAGATATTTTTTTTTTGTTGTATAAAGGCAACAGAATTAAAAATTTTTTAAAGCCAAACATATAAGTATTAAATGCATTTTTAAAATATTATACATACACAAAAATAATATTTACATATCTGTTTAAAGAGAAATTTTTGGCAGAAATGTAACACTAAGTTGTTCCTTCACACACTTTCCCCTTTTACTTTACCAATTCTAATAATAAATAGTTAACAGCAGAATTGTAAACAATATCCTTAAACAAATTTCAGTTCTTATATTATTGATCTTTTTTGTCAATCTCAATCATCCTCTGTACATCAATACTTTTCCCCTCTTTTTAACATAATTCTGTTCAAAGCCAAATTCTAATATAATAAAAAATATCTATTCTTAAGGTATACGACTGATTGCGACAACTTTAAAAAAAAAAAAAATTAGATATGGGATTTTTTTTGCTATTTTTAGATTTGTTTAGTGTATTTTAAGAAAAATGTGCTAAAACTAAGAAGAGAAAAAGAAATTATTACTAAAATGGGAAAAAATAGGTAAAAATTGACAAAAAATAACAAACACGCCCATTCTGGACCAAAGGTTTATAAACAAATTTTCAATTTTTTTCAATCTAATGTGTTGCTATGTTATTCAATTTTGAAATGACCTTCAGGATAAGAGATATTTTCTTTCTTACAAAAACTAGAGCACTTTATCTCGGTTACTATATGAAAATGCTTAAAAAGACAGTGATTATATTCACATAAGGGACCGTAAATTTTGTAATAAAACAGTGATTGATCAATCTGATGGTTAAACAAATTCTACTATTATACAGAACTTACAGAAAAAATTTCAGTTAATTATGTTCAAAACTTTTTTAGCAATCGCTGACCCCGTTTGATTATTTTCAAAAAATCACATTTCGAGTAAAACGCGTATGGCATTTTGCTTAAAGTAATGGCATCTGCGTTTACTAAAACACTTGTAGTTTTTGTTCTAGTAAACGGAAAATGATAAACTTGGTATTTTTATAAAGCTAATAAAATGGCCCATAAAATAAAATCATAAAAAAAATTTGTGAATTTTTGGCAAAATTCACAGTTTTAGGGTAGTCGGATACCTTAAGTCTACTAGACAATTTCCCATATAAATCAATGACAAATACAAATTGATTTATATCATAATATAAAAGGAACCTGGTTTTATTATCACATAAAATTTTTCATTATTACTCACCAAAATCGTAAATAGTAAAACATGAAATAACATGATTTATAATACTTTGCAAATTAGTTTTAAACATACACAAACAATTTATTACAAAGAAACACACAAGTTTTGAGAAAACTCAAATCTTTTTTTAGTGATTTCTACTGTCTCATTATAAAAAAAAAAATCACAGTTACTACAAATAGAAAAACTATGAAACAAAACCAACCATTGAACTAGAAAATCCTAACCCATCTTTTCCAAATAATGATGGAAACTAAAATATCAAAATGTAATACCAATTTGAGAGATATATTTGAGAGATAAGGCTACAGAAAACTTCTATAATTTCTCTAAAAATTTGTACTGCAACAACTTTAAAAAATATATCAATCCATTTCTTATGCGAGGATATCAAATAATAATCAAATCTAGAAAGCTAAATAATTTGACATTAATTTAATCTAATAGACAAGCTCATAATTAATCTGATTTTTTTTCTCCAACTCACAACGATTCTTATGAAAAAACTGAATACTTTTGCATGTGCTACATTTCGAAATTAATAAATCATAACACATTCATACAAATAAGGTGTCACTGAAAACCTTAAATAGGTACAACTTGATGTAATTATAATTGCTTAATTGAAGTGGTTATATCAATTACTTAATTAAAGTGATTTTCTTTACTTCCACTTTAATATTAAAGCTGTTTACTTCTGTTAATAAACATTAAGGGAAAGGAAAATTCTGAACTCTCTTCCCACATTTAAATATGACAACAGACTGGTTAATATATAATCTAGACTATATGATTATGTATCTGGCATACTTATAATAAAAAATATATGATGACTAAATTACAAAAAGGTAGAATGAAATCAATATAGAAAAAACTATGTCAAAAAGTGTTCTTTGTAAGGAATAGTAATAAATTTATTGTATTAAGAAAATTATTTGGTAATTTTAGCAAATGATTACTTAAATTAGAAAAGTGTTAAGGATATACTAATTTATAAGTAGCAAAAACAATAGGCCCTAAGTGGCTAAATTTTTTTTATAAAAGTTGATCCAGATTCTGAAGCATGTTTGACACATTGGAATTCTGAAAGGTACTGGAATAGTCAATGTAAAGAAAAAAAAAAGCCAAAATTTACACAGATTATTTACTATACAAAATTCCTTTTTACACTGATGTGTTATGGGTTTCACAGTTGCACAAATATGGTAAGTTAACATACTACGAGCTATCTTGTAGTTTACACACTTTACTTTTACTAACCGCTTTTTAAACTAGATATTACAACTGTGAAAAAGTACTTTCCCCGCTATTTTCAACATCAGTAGAGGTTAAACGGATGGCTATGGTTTACCCAACTTTTGCTCTGATTTCGAATAGCAAACTATATATCCACGTCATGTGCATTTAATTCTTATGCATACTAATAGTTAACAACAAAAAGATTGTATTTTTCATTCACTAAGTATTTATATAGCTTTCTTAAATAAAGTAAAATGCAAAACAAAAATTTCAAGAGCAAATGAGGAGATAATGTAACTCTCCCCAGCCTCACTTTTGCTTTCTTAACCTTTAGTCAGAATAAAGAAGCAAAATATCAAAGTGTGACGGAGCTATACACAGCTCTACTAACCCCTTGGGGTCTCTTTAAGGGAAGCATTCGTTTCAACCAACTTTCACCGAAGGTAAGAAAACGTGATTATGAAAATTAAGTTTATTATATAAATTCTGTATTCGTAAGTTTTAGAGTTAGTGAAGGGAGGATCGTGAGTAGGAACGGTCCCTCATCACAAAAGTAAAATTATAAGCATCTTCTTTTGCATCAAAAAATCTATAAAAATGGCCTGAGTTTAATTACCTGAATGATGTTGAGCAGGACCCAGTCAAGTATGAGCCAGGCCAGGATGTGGACCAGATAGACCACACAGACGTCCCATTGGAAGAGCATGTTGAGTGCCCAAGCAGCACATGCTCCCAGGAGCACACACTCAGAGAGGGGCTCCAGGATGATCGTGTAGGGCACCATGGCGAAACGTAGCTTGGCCCACCTGTCAGATAATAATTGAAGATTGAGTTTTAAACTGCTACAATTCTTTGCCCTTGATTCATTTAGTAAATGCAGAGTAATGAATTCTTCACTTAATTTTTTGTTACATACTGTAGACTTGACATTGTTTTAACCGCTTTTTACAAACTATTCAGAGTACATTATTGTATTATGTGTTCTATGTTGCATTAAGTATTGTATTTTGTTATTGTTGTTGCTTATGCCTCCTGATCGACAGTAACATCAGATCAAGGTCCACGAAATTCATTGTGGCTAAGGGCTAGAATTTTACGCCTGTCGTTAGCCTAAGCTTTGAGCACCCCCCAAGAGGGTGACAGTGCGATTTTGCTCACACAACACGATAGATGGCGACAACGTTCGGACCCACAGATTTAACGAGCACGTTCTCCGATTTGTACTCGGCGGGCATTTGGTGGCATCGGGCATCGAACCCAGGCCTTCCTGTCTGGGGTCCGATGCTCTAACCACTAGGCTATCCACGGCCCTTATTGTATTTTAATTTTGGACACTGTATGGCATAAGAATACTTTGTATAGTCATCTGCATTAGAAATGAAATGTTTCTTATTACACACATTTAAATACAGAATTGTTAATATTTCTTCTCTTTTGTATAGGACCTTGAATAATACTAAAAGAGGTATTTACCCACAGATAAAACCTACAGTTCCCACTAGACCTGTAGAACCAATTATAAATATGACACTTGTCATTGGGCTCTTTTCAAAGGTTGATTATTCTCCAAGCAGGAATAAAATTTTACACCTCCCCCCAAATTTATTTGGACAACAGCATATCTCTGAACGATGCAATGCCAAGAAGTGTTCAATGGGGCAAATATTGTCAGAACAATATTGTTCAGCAAAGCCACAAAAGTATTTAGATAAGTTAACTGTTAGTTAAATCAGTCAACCACAAGTACAGAGGTTTTTAATCTTTTTTCAAGACACCTCTATTAATTTTATAATATAATCATACACCACCTAAGAAATTGAGACTTTTTTTCAAATATTATTGTGTATACATGTAAACATATTAAACAACTGAACTAGCCGGGGAAGAGGGGTTGAAACTTTAAAACAGAACTAAAAACAAGACTGCAAACCAAAAATTTTTACATGCTCACTTGAACACATTTTGCATTTAAAAACTGATTCTTTAAACTTTGGTTTAATCATACTGCTTACATTCCTTTCATAAATTTATTATTCTCTCTTAATAAAATCATTTCAGGAAAATAATTTCAATTTCTGGAGAAATATCATTAATTAAGAATGTTTCTTAGATTGGAATATAATTACGTTTTTTTTTTTGTTGAGATTTTTCATCTCGGGTACTAGAAATTCTTTTTCAAGAATTCCTGCACTAGATGAATAAGATCCTATTTTTACAGTAAACAAAAATGCTTGAATAAAAAACACAAGTGCAGAGAGATCAAGAAACATTTAGGATATTCCTTAAATTAATCAGGTATTTACTAATATTTTCCAAATAATTTTTTTAAACCTTTCCCAACATTTTAATTTAATATACTTCTTTCAATATTTTTTTCATTAATTAACACTATTATGAACTAAATGAAATAATTACCTTTTGATACAATTTTTATAAACATAAAATAATCATTAGGACAGCAAACTGTTATACTTAATTTGCTACATACACTACAATCCCCATTATTCTGCGAATGATTGTCATACACAAAATATAGTATGACTGACAAAAACCAATGGCACAAGGGTCTTGTCTCTATCCCACCTGGCCCTTACAAATAATTATGTAATATTTCTTTCATAACATTAAAAAAAACAAATGTAAATCTAGATTTTTTTAAACAAAAGGATTTAAGTAAAAAGAGGAAAATTATTAGATTTAACTTTGAAACAACCTACCTTGATATCCTATTATTAAAATTTGTTATTTCACAGACACCAGAATTTTGCCATGCTGGTTGAGAGCTAATTCGAATTCCCCAACCCCTGGGGGAAAAAAGGAAAATAATTTGTTTTATTTTTAATAAACCAAAGTTAGAATTTCAGAAAATTATGAATATACAATTGAAAAACGAATCATACAATTCAATATGTGTGTATATATTAGATTTTAACTGCCTAATATTTAGAGTCCATCTTATAAATGGCATATGCAACCCTTGTAAAGTAAACTAGAGAGCTGCAAAAGGTAAGCTACTAAGTTCAAAAAGTTAATATATCAACCAACTATTAAACAATGCTATACCAAAATGGCTATATTTTCAATAAAAAAAAAAAAGTCAAAACTTAAAGGAAGAAACCAGCACCATTGCAATAAAGTTTCACAAACATGTAACTGCTACATCATACTGTATAAGTTCATCAAATCACATGAATCCAAGAAAATTATTTTTTAAATTAACCTGTTCAGGACCATGATCACATATGTGAGATTGCTTTTTCCCCATCCATAGGCCAGTGATCACACCAGTATGATCTGAATTCAGAAAATATGGAATAATTCTAAACAAAACATTTTGCAATATTTTATTATGGTAATGATTTTATATGAATTTTTAAAGAGTTATGCTTAACAGGAAAAATTGGTTCTGAACGGTTTAAATAAATCATACATTACACATAAAACTAAGACATTTCTTAAAAATAACATAACTATATGAATTACTATAATACTTTGTCATTAAGTAGAAGTCTAGATAAAAATGCATTTTTAAACTATACCTTTCAGTTTCATATTATTTTATGTTCTAACCAGCCATTCCTAAATACAGCATGACTTAACACAAGAGCATTTTATTTTATTAACCTGAATAAATGCACATGTTTCATAAGAACTCTTATAAATATTTAAAGAATTTTCAAGTAAAAAAAATTAGCTTTATTTAGTTGGTAAAATAAAGAGATCAGACTTCAAAATGAAAAGGGAAGAAGAATGTACTATTATAAGTAGTTTCTCTAGAAAGGTCATTTTCCAAAAATTCGTATTGAAAGTGTCTGTTCTTCTAACATTAAGATGCTTCAATTAAAAAATCCTGATAACAATTTAGATTCTGAATCATGTATACAAAATTATATTAACCTTGGGCATGTGATGGGTATATCATATTGTTACGTCGATCAGGGTTCGAGGATTTTATGCAAAATCAGTCGCAATCAACAAGACAGTTTTCTAAGAGCGATGAGTATTTATTGTCGAAAATTAATCCTCGAAATACAGGATTCAACAGCCAAATACGTAGAATAAATATCAGAAGGATTTCACACCTTCAACAGCACTCGGAAACAATTATCAGTGTCTAACATACACATACATAAAAGATTATCCACAAGCCCTGATCGTAATATTGAACAGCTGAGCTAAACGCTAGTCTTCACGGTCAAGGCAAGTTAACTAATCGCTAGTCAAAACCAGATTCGCTACTCGCTGGTTGAAAACCAGACTGACTGTTACGGCAAGTATCGCTCTATTTATAGCCATGGTAGAAACTTTGAGAAGCATGTGCTTGCGTCATTTCTCCACTAATTTCTAGAAGAATCCAGAGTCCAGAACTCACCAAAAATGGTCACCAAGTCTTCAAAAATGATGCCAACCTGGCTTTATTGCCAAGATTTCGCCATTATAATGTAAGGGACAGAGTTGCTTGTGAATATTACAATTTCAACATGAAACAAAAATAGCATAGAGTAATGTAAATGCATTGCACATCTAAATACAAATTATTTCCTTTTTCTTTTTACAAAATTCGTAACAATATGTATTATTCCTCAAAACCTCTGATCAAGATGACATCCTGTTTAATGTAACTCTTTATGGAGACAATATGATGTTATAGTGTAATGATCTTAGAGGATGGGATACTTCCCATTGCTACTCTTAACTTATAAAAAAAATATTTTTTAACCCCTTAACTCTCGCTCCCGTCAAATTCACGGGGTGAAATTTCCCTCTCTATTCCTTGTGCCCGTGATATTTCCGGGCTGGAGTGTTGAAAATTAACTTGCCACAAAGGTTGAAACAATCTATTTTTTAAGCCCTGAATATTGTTTTTTTTCTTCTTAATCTATATACCAGATTATTTTTAACGTGTTTAGCGATAAATATTATTATTTTTTTTAGCTATATAATAATTAGTGCTACAACAAACTCATATTATCGATACGGTTTTTTAATCTTAGGTTGAGTACTCAGTTGCGCTCTTCGTAAAAACACGCAAGTAAAAATTCTGGAGAAAAAAACTTATAAAAAAATAAATATATTTTTTAATATTGTATACATTATACAGTTAGTCAGGAAGTAAATCAGATTGTACTTTTAGTACTTTTTTGTCACTGACTATAATAAAAATATCAGAGCAGTAGACATTGTAGACCAATATATTGTAGATTACTGAATTGCTTGAAAACGAGGTAAGAAGTACTGTAAGAAAATATTTGTTAGATCAAACTTATTTTGAACTAGTGCCTTATTTATAAAAAACAAGGAAGCAAAAAATCACATTTGATGTTCGTTTTTCTTTAGTAGATGAACTTATTGAAAAGTATTCTATATCAGAAATCACTGCAAAAAGAGGCCGGCCAAATTTGGAGAATAACCCCAAGCATTTGATTAAAAGACATTTTATTAGACAGATATCTCCAACTGATGAGAAGTGGCAACCATCAAGAGAATGCAAAATTTGTTGTTTCAAAAGAAATGAAAACAATAAGAGATGCAGAAAGGAAACTCGGTACTACTGTCCAGTTTGTGATTTTGGCCTTTGCATCTCATGTTTTGAAACTTATCTCACACAAAAAAAAAAAATTACTAATGTTTATGAAAAAAATGCAAAAGTGCAATAAAGTTCATTTAATGTTTAAAATACATGTTTTTTAAAATTATTCCTCTTTGTTGGAAAGCCAACATTCAGTGATTATAGCCCTAAATGTTTGCTTTCCTTAAAAAATTAAATTTCGTATTTCAAGCTAAAAATTAATCCAAAAATTAAAAATGAATACATATATTGAATATGTACTTAGTTTTATATAATTTTCTTGAATGAAAAAAATAGGCACATTTAGGACCATTTTCTTCAAACTTATCCGATCGTTAAGGGGTTAACTAATCAAAATTTGATTTTATGATTTACAATCATTTCTCAAAATAACAAATTAAAAATTTCAAGCATCTGAAACAGTTCAATATTTATATCATGTGAAGTTACAGCTGTGCATCAGCCTTGTTTTGTTTACTTTTCACCTGTGGCTCATATCAAAACAAATTACCAGAACTTATAAAAGTATTTTACAGTAAAAAAGTCAACAATCTATATATATATATAAAGAGGTTTAATTAAATTAATTTTTGCTGCATCTAGGGATATAAAAGATTTTAACTTAATATGTGTGATTGAAATTGTAAATATGATACATGTATCAAGTAGATTTACACATGCATCACCTAGGTGCTAATGACATTTGGAAATGATGCATATTGATAACGATTGAAACTCATCTAAGTGAAAAGGTTAATAATAGCTATAATGACAATGGCATTAAAAAAAACACAATTTTTAATTAAGGTATCCGACTACTTGCGACAACTTATTTAAAAAAAATAGAGATATGGGGATTTTTTTGTGGTTTTTAGATTTGTTTAGTACATTTTAAGAAAAATATGCTCGAATTAAGAAGAGAAAAAGAAATCATTTTTCTAAAATGGGAAAAAGTTAATAAAAATTTACAAAAATAACAAACGAGGCCCATTCTGTCCCAAAAATTTATGAACAAATTTTCAATTCTGATGTGTTGATATGTTATTCATTTTTGGAATGACTTCCAGGATAAGAGATTTTAATTTTTACAAAAACTAGAGCACTTTATCTTAGTCATTATATGAAATTGCTTAAAAAATAGTCATTATATTCCCATAAGGGACTGTAAATTTTGTAATAAAACATTGATTGATAAATCTGAGGGTCAAAATACTTCAACTATTATACAGAACATCACAAAAAATTTCAGTTAAATATTTTCAAAACTTTTTTAGCAATCTCTGGTCTTGTTTGAGTATTTTAAAAAAAACACACATTTCGAGTAAAGCATGTTTTAAAGTATGACATTTTGCATTAAGTAATGGCATCTGCTTTTACTAAGACACTTGTAGTTTTTGTTCTAGAAAATGGAAAATAGTAAACTTTGTATTTTTATAAAGCTAATAAGAGGGCATATAAAATGAAATCATAAAAATCGTTTGTCAATTTTTGGCAAAATTCACAATTTAACACAAATTAAAAAACCTCAATAGACACGATAGTCTATAATATTTTTTGCACATTCTTATAAGAGTTCAACAGATTAACAAAAAGTAATGCATTAATTCAAATTTTAAAAAAGAAATGCCTGCATTACAATGTGCTTACCTGTCTGTGAATGATTTGGCAAAAAAGAAATCTTCAGCTAAATACTGGCCAAATGCTTTAATACCCCCGACTTCATCCAGCAGCTTTTTTCTCATGAGTGCCGACATGCCTGTAGGACAGTTGATCCTAAACAAGTCTGCAGCAAGGTAGATGCGTGCATGGGATGTACCAAAGTACACCTGAAACAGATGTTTTACATCAGTAACTTTTTCTAATGCTCAAAATATGCAATGCACTTTTTTGAAATCTATTATGACTTCTGTAAACAAATATCTATATTTTAGATACACATACTAGAACAATTAATTTTTAATATGAGATAGCTAATTAAATAAAAATTAACACTTGGGTTTGAAAGAAAACCCCTCACTTTAAAAAATTTTACATGGGTGCAAAACACAGACATAGATATTGTACAATACCAGTTGGTGAACAATTATTCTTTTGCAAAATAATGGACAATTATAGTTTTTAAAGAAAAGGGTCTCAGAAAATAATTCTGATAGCTAGCTGTACAGTGCAGAAACAAAATAATTATTGAAGTGAATGTTCTATGTGTTTGAAAAGTTCAACTGATGACAGGAAACTACAGTCGGGTATGATCAAGGAACAACCTACAACATAATGTGTAATAGTAAATGTGGATATTACAAGGACTTTAAGTCTAGATAGAATGAATATGCATTAACCCTTCTATATTGTAGACCTTCAGTGGCATCAGATAAGGAAAAAAAATCTAACTCAATTACTCCATCAGCCAGATTTTTTACAGATGCAAAACAACTCGAAATTTCAAGAATTGCTGTTAGAAGATTAACAGATTGCTGAATATGTATACCTGATAGATATTTATCATTAAATTATTCATACATATATTGGCAAAAACAATTTAACATCTTGCATGTGGGTATAATTTAACACAGACTTATGCATGTACGTGTTTTGTTTTTCAATACTAATTTCAAAAACAGTGAAAATGGTTTAAAATGAAACTGAGTGGACTTACAATATTTTTCTGTGTTAAAAAATATCATCAAAAAAAGCCCCTCTAATCTATACTAATATATAAAAGAAAGAGTTTGTGCGTTTCACCTATTCCGGCCAAATTAAGCAGCCCAGAAGTATAAAACTTGGCATGTAGAAGCTATAGGTCGTTATGCTATTAACCTCGAAGAGTTTTTTTCGAAATTTGCTTTAGATTTTTTTAAAATTCAATTTTTATGCGATTTTTTAGCTAAATGGAGATATGACGTCATCAGCTCTGTCAAGTCTTCACTTTGTGAAAATTAATATTTTGAGCAGTTTTGGAGGGGATTTTAGCACATTTTACTGTAAATATATTTATTTATGGTTGTATTTATTCGTTTTTTCAGCTCTTTGAGTAGGAATTACATTTATTTTTCAAAAAAATTGTTGTCAAAAAATGTGTTTTCTAAATTTCATTTTTCCGATTGGCAACACTACTTTGATAACAGTAGATTTTCAATGTTTTGAAATGTGAATTGTATTTGATTCACAACGTATTTAATCCTTTTCCGTACTTTAAAAAAAAAATGGGGCAATATGTACCGTTAAAGTATACTGATAGTTAAGGCGATGGGATTTCGTTCTTCGCTTAACTGTTGGCGACGAAAATTTTGTGACGGGATATCAACATCAGATGGATCGTTAGCCAGCCAACGTTAGTGGACAATACTAAAGTTTCGCCACCGTATTAAATTCATGTATCTGTGTATAATTTTTGTTTATAATTTTTTCTTATCAACTTTTATGATTTGTAATAATGCATGCTGATTGCGCAATAGAAAAAGTACCCATCTTGCAATGCCTAAGGCTATTAAAGCTACTATTTTAATTGTTGTGGCCACTTTTAAAGATATTTACTTCCCATTAAATGTTCTATTTCATTTTATGCTGATTAATCTTAGCTGTACTATAAGCCTGATTACATCTTTAAACTTTTTTGCTCTATCTGTAAAATTTTTGCTTCCCCTATGTTTATTAACTTTGTTATTTTTAGAGTCAACAATGCAAAAACATATGTACATATTTTGGTACTAAACAGTTGTAAGGACCTTGGGTTTGCACAGTTGCTTTTCCTTATTCTCGCTAACCTGAATGTTGGTGGTATTATCAATCTACGGTTGTGCTTGGGCTACAATTCATGTGATTTTGATATCACAAAAGAAGGTAGTCAGCCCCAAAGTAAGTAAAGCTGCGAACTAAATCATCGCTTAAATATCAGTAAACTTTACTGGTACGTCTTGCATACTTTTAGAGTCGCCACAGCCAAATTGGTGACATGCGAATCACTCTTTGATATCAAAGCAACAAATATTTTTATGTGTTTTCTTTTAAAAAGAAAGATCAATTAGATTTTGGTGGGAAATAGCATGATTTGCGTGGTGCCAATTTTGACTGTGGTGATGTTAATACATAAGAATACAAATTTTTATTTATAAAGAAGATTTTCTGACCTATTCTTTTTCCCCCTGAACTTATGTGTTGTATGCGCTTGCTTAGTTGACAACCATATGCTTCATTTCATGTAATGTCGCCAATAGGTTGCGATAATATGTAAGTACCATAGAAAATGACACTCCATTCAAACTAATTGGTTTGTGTGGACTAACAGAGTGCCAATATCGTGATTTAAGTTAGAATTTATGATACTTATAATATTAGTGTCATCATAGCCAAATTAGCGCCACGCTAATCGCTCATTGATATCAAAACAATTAAGATTCTTAGGTGTTTTTATATGAAAAAAAAGTCAGATTTTGGTGGGATATAGCGCGATTTGCTTAGTGCCGGTTTGGTTGTGGTGCTGCTAATACGTAAGAATACGAATTTGTATTTACGTATGAGATTTTCTGATATGTTTTCTTTTTGTTCTGAGCTGTTTGTGGTAGTTTACTCAAAATTAGACCTTTATTTTTATATTTAAGGTTGCTTCTTGGTTTGAATTAATGTCATAATTTCTACTATATGTAAGGTTACTTCATATATATTTATGTTTACTTTCTTTCTGTTTCAATTTTTCATGTTTAAGAGATTCTGGGAGTGTTTTGTTTGTTCAGATCTCTGGTTATGGTAATTTCATCAAAATTAGGGCTTAATTTTTCTGTTTTAGATATTTTAATATAAATTGCTATAATTTGTATGTTAGTGACACACAGTTTTATATTTGTTTATTTTCTAAACTTTAAATTTCTTGCTTTTTGTTGTAGTTTACATTAATCACTGTGACTCAAAAAATAGTTTTTAAGCCAAAAAATGATTTGTGAATCTTTAGATTATAAGGTACTAGCACCACCACAGCAAAATTGGTGCCAAACAAATCACACCTTCATGTCAAAACAATGAAGATTCTAACATTTTATATGAGAAAAACCAATCACACACACAGTGGGATTTTGGCAGAAAATGGTGTGATTCATGAGTTGCCAATTTGGCTGCGGTGACATTAATAATACTGATAATTGCTCATTCATGAACGCAAATATCAGTGGATTTTTTAGGCAATGGAATTAAACAAAAAAAAGTAGTACTAAATTAAACTATTTGCTATAAACAGATTAGCAATATTTATAAAAAAACTACCTTCCATTTTTTATCAAACATGTTATTAAATGCATTTTGGTATATTTTCTACATGTTGCTTTTTGGGGGGGGGGGGGGCTCATAGTTTTTATAACTGATAAGTACTCATCTTTTGATCTCATGGAAAGATAGTTAACTTTATTCATCAAGAAGATCTTCACAGAAACTATTGATGTGATAGAATGCATAACTAAGTAATTTTCTTTTGCACTTTAAAATTCTGATTTAATGCAATTTTTTGTTGTGTTGCATCATGGTTTAAGTTTTTTTCTGACAATCTTTTTTTCATATAGATTTTTGAAGATTTTATACATATGCATACATTTCTATGGCTTTTTTTTTATTGAAAGGAAAGGTTATTGTTTTTCTTCCTTTATCAGCAAATACCAAGTTTTCATCATTACAGGAAAACGCATCAGATGCTGATCAATGTTTATCATATTTTTTGTCCCATGGCATCGTGGCTTAATTTTGCTTCTGACAATCTTCAAATTTTTAAATTTATTTATACTATTTGTGATCGAAAAATGTTCGTGAAAAAAAGATGCAGCTTAATTCAATTTTCTGATATTTCTCTTAGGATTTTTTTAAAATTCATTGCTGATGCGATTTTACTTCTCATGGCATCACGGTTTAACTTTGCTTCTGATATGTTCCTCATTCAGTTTTATGAAGATCGTATAATTTATACGAATCTTCCTATCCATATATGATATATTTCAATGATCACTAATTATTTATCATTGTATTTTCTCATTTGTTCTTTGCGACTGAATAACAAATATTTTTAATCAAAATATTGCAAAAAAGTATTGTTTAAAAATTAATTTTTTATCAATAAGGTTTATTATTTCTCTCATTAGGTTCATAATTTTTTTTTTTTATTCTGTTTTTGATGAGTTGTTTAAATTTTGGATTTTACTAATTTAATTTTTTCACTATTGTATTACATCTAGATTTTATATTAAATGTAATGTAGATGTTGGATAGTATTGCATGTATTCCTCATGTAATTTAATGCTGCAGTGAATTTAATATAATTTATTACAATATAGGCTTATTTTAGGTGTGTTTTTAAATTTTAGTTTTTTAATTTTTTTTCCAATTGAAGGCTTCCTAATATTTTATTTATGATAGTATTTTAGTTGAATTGTTTATCATAATTTTTTTCTTCTGATTTATATATTTCATGTTATTTTACTCATAGTTCCCATAGCAGAAATATGCTACTATTATTACTTTTCTATTATATTTATTTATATATTTTCATTCCTATTTAAACTTTTAGCATGTTAATTTTCTCTTACATTCAAATATGTTTTTATGAAATCATTATTTATTTGTTAAGCAAAATTTCAATGTGAACACTAATAAAAAAATTTTTTTTTAACTTTCGGATACACTGCCATGTAATGGCCTAATCCTCTCTAAAATATGTCACGTTTGCAAAAAAAAGCTGAATTTTATTTTTTTAAAAAATTTAACCCGTGCGAAGAACGGGTACTTCAGCTAGTATTCAATAAAATTACTATATATATATAGGCATGTATTAAATAAAAATCAACTGAATAGCAACATTCACAAGAACTTAATGAAATTTAATACAAAATTTTCAGGTTCTTCTAACTTTGAACACCAGCCTTAAAAAGCCCTGTATTTAATTGAAGCGAAATAGCAGTTTGCTCTCCCCCTAAGCTCTTTGCCATTACACTTGTAAGAAACGTATTTCACTGTACACACTTTTAAGTAATCTGCACTCTACTGGCAGATCGCAAAAAAAAACACCTTTTACAATACGATTTTTTTAACAAAATGCTCACCATGTGAAGCATGGTAAATATACAATAGAGGAAGGTTAGCATACAGCATATGGTAAACAGCACATCTAAACAATCAAGATTACTGGGTTTTTTTTGGATGACATTACAACTTCTTGTTAAGAGCAGGTATGAACAGTTTCTTTCCACTTAATACATACGAGTCAATATTTCTCAAAAAGTGAAATGATCAAGCTACAGTAATTTTTTAAAGCAATTTACTCAATTTTATTTAAATATTTTATGTGTTAAAGTAAAAATATTTTTTTTCATGACAAATTGAAATCACATACAGAATTCCTATTATTGGAACTTTTAGCATCAACAATAATTATGCAGTAATGTATAACTAGTGGTTTACTTAATCTGTAGCAAACATGTACCCCTTTGCATATAAATGTGGTTTGATAAGATTATTACTTACAATATATATAACAATATAAAAGTACAACTTTTTAAATAATAAAGCTTCTATTAGGGAAAAAAAGTTACAAGATAGATTTTAAATTTATTGTATATGATGTTTAATTGGAAGAAATGGGTACAACTCCAACATTAAAAAAGTATCATGGTAAGAAAATTTGGAAATCAATCCAAGAACTTATTTGACAAAACTGCATGCCATAAACCAACACATTAACATTTTTAGCATAAAAAACAACAGAAATGACATAACCAAAAAATAAAAAGGAATTTTCAACATATGCATACACGTTATATGTGATATGATCCAATAGTTCAGGGACAAGATGTAGAAAATTGTACTCAGAATAGTTCACAGTACCAAAGCACATCCACCTTCAAAGTAGTCCCTTTGGGCGATGATACACTTCTGCCAGCATTCGTATAACTTCTGGAAGCACAGCTGGAAGCCATTTTTTCACAACCTCCCATTAGGCCTCCTGCAATGCTACTTTCACCTAATCTGATGACACAAAATGGCATCCCTGTAAATGTTTTTTCATTGGTGGGAACAGCTAAAAGCCATACAGGACTAAGTCAAGTGAATGGGGTGGGGAGAGTGGAAGCATGTTAGTGTGAGTTTAGGCAAGGAGCTCTTTTACCAATTAAGATCGATGAGCTGTTGCATTGTCATACAGAAGATACCAGCAGTCACTCTGCCAGAACTGAGGCCATTTGTGACAAATGGATTCCCTCAAACAACGTCTTCAAGAAAAGTGTAGCCTCAGCAATTTGTGCAAATATTTGGAGACTATATCTTTTTGAACACATTCAGACACGAACACAACATTTTCTGCTTTTGTGAAGTCGAAGGTCATCCAACATGTTCATTGTCTTCGATGGATTTTCGGCCCTCTTTAAAATGTCGGCACCATTCACAAACCTTGGATCTTGCAATGGTAGATTCACCATATACCTTACTTAGCATTTCTTAAGACTCCACAGGTATTTTGCCTAAGCATGCTAAGCAAATTTAATGTTCAACACTGTTCAAGAAAAGTCATCTTTCTTATATTGCGGAGCAAAGCTAGTTAACTTCGGAAGATAACAGCTGAGCATGCAATTCGGTCACATGACATGAACTAAACCAACTTGGTCAGGTAGGGGAGAATCCATTTCAAATAGTAATTTAACTTTAGGAACTTGCTTTCATTGTCAGCATTTCCTGAATTTTTGGATCATACTACATACACTTTATACAATTAAGCAATTCTTTTCACGCATAACCTATAAAGGCCAATCAAGAATACAGCAGTTCAAATAATTAATATGAGTGAATTTTACCTTCTCCATGACAGCAGGAAAATTGCTTCTATCACAAGTGAATGGCATTTGATGTACAAGAGCTACCTTCTCCGTCATCGCACACACCATTTCCAGTAGAGTGTCTTCCTTCACTGCAATATGAAACATACAGTATAGATTAAATACATAAAATGTGCTTACTTAATGGAGTAATAAAAATCAGTAATTTTAATATTTATAAATTAAACTAATCTGTTTTTTGGTTTATCAAATTCATAACGTTATATTTAACCCCTTCCTTCTCGCTCCCGTCAAAATTACGGGGCGAAATTCCCCCCTCTATTTTCGGGCTGGAGTGTTCAAAAGTAGCAAGCTAAAACGGTTAAAACTATATATTTCTTATGCCCGGAATCATGTTTATTTCTCACCAGATAGCAGTACCAGATTATTAGTAATGTGCATAGAGATAGTTGTTTTATTTTAAACTAGACGTTAGCACAATCAAACATATGTATTAGCCCTGTTTTTGTAACCCTAGCTCAGTTACTTAGTTCCACTCTTAGTGAATACATGTGGGTTGCATTCTGTGATAAAATATATATATTTATTAATATTGTATACATTATAAAATTATTCAAGAAGTGAATTGGATCCTACTTTAAGCATAAAAAGGTCCGAGAATGATTCTGAATTAACCCTTTTAAAACTCGGTTAGTGAATCCGACAACAGTGATGATGGGGCTGTACTGTTACCTGTGATGTTGGCCTTTTTATCTCATGCTTTGAAATTTACCTCAAGAAAAATAAACAATGTGATTTTACATTATGCATAAGTGTAATAAAATTCCCCTTAAAATTTAAAACAAATGTTTTTATTTTAATTTTTCTTCTTTGCTGGAAGACCAACATTCAGTCATAATAACCCTAAATGTTGGCTATTCTTAAAAGATTAATTATTTTTATTTCAAGCTAAAAATTTACCCAAAATTCAAAAATACATATATTGAAAAAACACTTAGTTTTGTATAATTTTCTTGAATAAACAAAAGTAGGCCCTTTTATGACAGTTTTTTCTCTCAAAATTATGCAATTGTTAAGGGATTAAAATTAAGCTCCAAAAATGAATAATTAATAAAACAAGTTTAAAATCTAATTTTAAACTGAAATTAGACATTTTTTTCGCATAAGATTAAGATGTAAATAGAATCTTATTATGGCAGAATTTTAACTTATTTTTAAACTTAATTTGACTTTCTACTATTCAAGCAATTAAATTCAACGGTGAGATAAAAATTATTCAATAAAATTTGTTACAATCACAATAATTTTTGAAGCAAATAAGGTATCTCATTTTTCAATTGACTACTAAAAAAAAGATTTTGTATCGCTCATAAAAATAGTTCTCAAATAATAAACCTCACAATGAATTTCAGATAATTTTTAAAATGTAAATATTTTCTGAAAAGTTATAATTTAATAAAAGAACCCCCTTTTCCTTTATTATCCAAAGTTTCACAAATACATTAATATATATATGCATTTCATTGATAGAAGAAAAAAATTATAATACCTAATTTACTACTTATTTCAGAGAAAATGGAAATACAATATAGATTCCAAAGTAGGTAAGATCAGATTATATTAGATATTTACAATCATTTTAAAAATTTCAAAGCTGACATAACATTTATAATATTTGAAACTGCTATTTTAAGCTAAATAAAAATCTTATTGAGATTAAAAGACAATTTTTATTCTAAAAAAAATCAAAAACAACAAATACATTTTTAGAGATTTCTAAATTTAATCAGCTTTTTTGTATTTTGACGTGTTAAAATACATTAGTTGATTATGAGTAACAATGTAAAATGCAATAAATTTAAGACGGACCTCCTGTATCTCTAAAAATGGTTAATCTCAGTTATTAACAGAATTGCTTACTTCTGATTCCACTATCTGAGACTAGAATAAGGTCATACTTGGCTGCTTCATAACCAGGATTCATATTGTTTATTTTTGGATTCACGCCTACTTTATCACCACCTACAAATGAAAAACATTCAATTATATAAACATAATCCACACATTTTTTTTAAAGAAATAAATTTTTGTTTTTACTTAAAAGGATAAAAAAGGAAGAATAAATCTTTGAATTTGTTTCAGGTTTTTTTTAAATATAAATATTCATTTATTAATCCTCAGAAGAGAATATTAAAAACGACAATAAAATAAGTTTTATGTATAAATATGTATGTTACATGTATATTTTAACACATCAAGCTTTTAAATAAAAATTAATATTAAGTGCAAAACTATACATACAATGACCCATTAATTTTTCTTAATAACAGAATTCATTACCTTTTTAAGTCACTAAAATCTTAAATGATAGGTGTTTCTGCTAATATACAGTGGTAATGCGACCAATGATAACTTTAGTTAAGATGAGTAGTTGCAAGCAATAAAAAAAGTCTTGGGTAAAGATGCAAGTTTTCGTTTTAAGTTTTAAATTTTATAAAATGTTTGTTCATATCTACATTATTATTTTCTCTACACTCTACATTATTTATAATTTTCTCTACAATCTACATTATTTATATTTTCTCTACATACAATTTATATTAAATCGGAATCTGCACCTAATCAATATCTGTATCTTACATTATATTTTTTACTTTTCATCTTATGCAACACATACTGGATATATGTGAGTTAACTAATATGATCATTTCAAAAATTTGGAAGAAAGAGTTTAGCACTATTACTACAATTAAGTTAATTGTAAAGGCTTGAAAAGAAGTAACAATGAAATGTTTCAAAGTGGCAGAGAGAAAGTTGTATTATGACTTTGATAACAATGGTTCTGAAAAAGATTACTGTCCTTCACCAAGCATATATCACTGTATATCTATGCCAATTATACAAAATATATAGTGTAACAGTATCCCAACAAAATTAATATCAAATTTTAATTAAATTTTCTTTAATCATTTAAAATATAACAAAATGTTACAGGTGATCACTTTTCTAATTACAGTTTCCTTCAATACTGATTTTTCCCATTATTCTTTAAATTATCAATTCAAAAAAATAAGGTTCCAATACAATTTCACAAAAGAAACTTAACATTCATGTTAAGGCATTCAAAAAAGGTATGTGCAGACTATAAAAGCAAAGAAAATAGAGTAAAATTGAGTTGCTTGTTCTAAAAATTACAATAATTTGATAATTATATTGAAGATTTTAAGATAAAGGGGGGGGGGGAGTCATTTTAACTATAATCGTGGAAAACTTTCTATATGAAAATGTTCAATGAATAGCCTGATAAATTTTTTGACTTTTGATAATTTATTTAAGGTGTCATTCAGAGGAAACTATTAAAACTAATAGTAAAAACATCTTTTACTTGTAAAATCAAATTATATATTTTTTATATAGCTACAGCAGTTCCTAAATTAAACACTTCTTTTCACAAGGGTATATAATTAATAAAAACAAATACATCAGCAGCTCGGAAGAGAAACAAGTAATCAAAAAATATCTTGATGGCAATTCCATTTCCATACAAGAAATAATTCTTAAAAAATTGACAATGTCAAATAATAGTTACAACATTAAGATAAATCTATTACTAATAATAGTTGATTGATTAATGTCATAATATGATGCAACATGACAGTTCTTGGTGATGGACCTCAATTTTGAACCCTGATCAAGTGTTGAAGCCTACACGCACAAACTGGCATACACCCATCTATCTCCAGATTTCCAAACAATTCCAACACAAAAAACTTTTGAGTTTCAATAAATTTGAAGTGCATTAGCCCAAAACATGACAAATGTGCTGTTGCTAATGCCATCTGTTTGACATAGTCCGACTAAGACCCACAAAATTCCTCTTGGCACAGGGCTAGATTGTACACCTGTCGTTAACCTTAGCTTTGAGCACTATTGCAGGTGATAGTAAGATTTAGCTAATTTTTCCACCCCAATTTTGAAAGAGAACATCCTGGGGGAGGCAAGAGGCCTTCCACCAACTTCATGAAAAAAATTGTGGCTCTACAGCCATTTAGAGTACCTCCATGCCACAAAGGCACTATACATTTGCATAAATCCATGCCTTCTCTAGGATTCGAAACCAGGCCCTATGGCATAGCAGTAAGCCTCACTAACCACTATACTGGATGGGTGCCAATGGTTTTAGTGGCATTAATACCTAAATCCCACGACAAAAATATGAGCCATGAACTTGCAACCATTACCACTTGGCTACAGAGAGGCAGAGCAATATTAGAATTCTAGGAATATTTTTTGTAATTTGGAATATTATGATAATTAAATAATTGACATTTTATTCAGAGCAATTTTGTTATGGAGTATTTTAGATTTTATGTCACAATCAAGAAATGTTTTAAAAAATGACTTTACTACAGATAATCCTTTATATTTATACAAAGTAAAACAGTGATGCTAATTGAAGAATATTTAATATAAAAATGTTGCATACATTTATAGACTATGAATGTTTTACAATATAATGCTTACCTATAAATATGCTAGCATCTATTTCTGGATGCTTTTCGATCAATTTTTTCACAAGCATTATGGAAGGATCACTTTCATCTTCTATACAAAAAAGTAATTCAAACTAGAAAAATAAAAATAAATCAAAGGTTAGATCACAAATTAGAAAAACTTCATGAAAATGTTATAAAACGCTTAGATGTAACATACAATGTAAATCCTTCTCCAATACAAAGTTTAAATGTCCAAATGCACTAAAAAATATTAAAAAATTCAACATTATCTAATGGTTGGTTGATTTTACTGATGCAAAGATAATATTTGACCTAAGTTATGACAAACACTTCCTGGAATTACAAAAAGGAATGTAAGTAATGACAAAGAGAAGGTTTGAAAACATCACTAGGGATCTTAAGGGTGTGTCACTCTGGTCTTCAAAGTCATAAATTCTGTAATCGCCTAAAAAAGCACATGAGGGTCATTAGCTGAAGAATAAAGATCATACTTAAATAGCTCTGATTAAGGTATAAAAATGTAATTTATGACCCCTACTTTTTATGAAGATGCATATAAGTTCTTCATCTAAACAAATTTTTCTAAGAAGCATATTTTGTCTTTTTAATTTATCCATGAGTTAATAAAATAAGATGATTGAAACATTCTTTCTTCAGAAATTTCATACACAATAACCGTGCTTCAAGATTGTCCTTTTCCTCAATTTTGGCAACTTTTACTCCCAGATCTTAATGCAACTGGCTTCAAACCAGTAAATATAATTAGTAGATTATTTAATATTAAAAAATAGTTAGTAGCTTGAATTACAGAACCTGTATGGTATAGAAAATTCTTACTGTATCATGCATTTCAAAACTGGATTCATAATCACAACACAGAATTCTTAAAAAGTTAAAAAAATACAGCACTTTTTGTTTGCTTTCAACTGTGCATGCCCGTCCTTGGAAAGTCTCAATTCAAATTTCAACACTCTTTTTTGGGCCAGTACATAGAAATAGCAAAAAATCTTCAAAACATTCATCACACACACAATGATTATTCCTGAAATGCTGAAATTATGGAAGTACAATTGATATTTTTCCTTCTTTGAAAGTTATTTCATACATTTGGAATATTTTTTTTTATATTTGCATAAAAGCAAAACAATTCACCCTTTATTTTATAATCACATACACACGATTTAATTTAATGAAGACTTCATAACAGAACATAAATCCTTTGCTTCAATGAGGATGAGAAAGAGAGATGCAAAGTATTATTTTAAAACATAATTATATTAAGTATTCCAAGAGAAAAATAAATTAGCATATTCTAAAAAATATTTTAAAGTTCAAAATTTCCTATATTATTCACAAAAATATTCATAATATAACAACATTCACAGAAAATATGCTATATACTTATTTCTACACAATTTTTACAATTGGACACTTCACTTAAAAGACAAAAGAGGAAAAAGCAAATATTTAAACAAAAATTTAATATAATTTAGTAATAAGAGACAGTTTGAGCAGCACTGGACACTTTGAACTAACTTTAATCATAAATAAGAAACAATTATAAATTTTATGCATCACAGTTTGCCAATCACTGATTAATAAAAACAATATTAAAACTTTTTTTGTTTGTTTGGAAATAAGGCTATTTTGTATTAACTTCTAAATATAATAGAAAATTTAAATGGAAGATTTGTTAACATTGGTGTTGCCTGTTTCACAATACAATTGCATAATAGTTTCAAAACACAAAAGCATTTATTATTATTATTTTAAAATTAAATTATTTTAGAATGAATTTCAATTTTTTTAAAATTAAAAATACAACACATTGAAGGATTAAATGAAGTTATTTGCAGAAATTAACACAACCTACTTTGGGATAATTCATGGTAAAAAAAGATTCTAGATTGGTATATAGATTTTGGTCCACTCCTGTCAAAGGCTTGAGAATGGAAACGCCGGGCAACGGAACTTCAGGGGAAGGTAGCTGAGGTTTTCTGTGGAGTTTTAGTTTACTGCAACAAAACATACACAGATTATTAAAATACATCATAATCGTATTTGCAATCAAGTTTACACTAAATTGAGACAGACATATACAAGAAATGAGAATGGAGGGGGAGAAGGTGCCAGACAAATTCAGTTCAAATATTACAATGTAATTGATAATCCTTTCACAATAACTATTTAAAAGTTTTTAATACAATTAAATATGTAGACCAATTATACACTGTAATAATTTGTTTCCAATAAAGATTATTAAAACATTCCATATACATATTTTTTTCGAGATAACATTTTAATTATACTTTTTTATATCATGGAAAATGTGAACAGTTTTTTAACACTATATTTTAAGACTTATAAAATTAAAAACAACACTTGCAAAAATGATTTATGACTTTTTAACCCACCATGTAGCCTAGAATGAAATTAACAGTATTCAACTAGAAATACTTCATCTACAAGTTAATTTATTGTCATTTAGAGCAACAAAAGAATGTTCCAGAAATACCTAAATCTGCTTTAAACAAAATATACACATTTAATAGGTTGAATATATTGCAGACTTTCAAACATTAAGATAATTTTATACATTGAATTTTAAATAAGAAAATCTGAATAG
Organism: Trichonephila clavata; assembly: GCA_019973975.1. Classification (NCBI taxonomy): domain Eukaryota; kingdom Metazoa; phylum Arthropoda; class Arachnida; order Araneae; family Nephilidae; genus Trichonephila; species Trichonephila clavata. The sequence continues at coordinate 38,651 of BMAO01032756.1, forward strand.
ATAGTTATGAGAAAAGTTAAGGAAAAAAGTTGGAAATCTTTTGACCCTTTAACCCGCGATCACTCATGCAGGGGTGTTCTTTGTACACCCAGCAATAATATAAAGTTAATGTATTTTAAAATGAAAATTTTGTAGGTTTAGTTTAAATTAATGTTAGTTTCATTTTTATGCAATAAATTTAATAATTTTATTTGTATAATACAAAAAACAACTTGTACTTTATAAAAATGTATCATAATTGACTATAATTATTTTTCATATTTAAAAACACGTGTTAAAAGTTTGGCGTGTTCTCCACACCCCGCGAGTAATGGTGGTAGTAAAAACAGGCGCGAGTGACCGCGGGTTAAATTCCTATTTAGGCAGAAGGAGATAATAATTTTCCTAATGGAAAAAGTTAGTCAAACCTTCTTCGACGGCTGGGGAATCTTTTTGGGAGAAAATCTTTTAATGGTGACAAGCACATTTCTGCCCATCCGGTCCAGTGGTTAATGAAGCTGGTGGCTGTGCTGTAGGTTCTGTGTTCGAATCCTGGAGGAGGCATGGATGTTTATAAATAAATAGTGCCTTCGCAGCACAAGGATACTTTAATCAGCCGTCGAGACACAAGTCCTCTCATGAGATTGGTGAAAGAAAAACAGAGGTGGGAGATCCATGATCGCCCCCAGGGTGTTTTCCCTCAAAATTGGGGTGGAACCAAGCCAAATCATACTGTCACCTGTATGGTACTTAAAGCTACAGATAACAACAGGCATAAGTCTCTAGCCTCTTGCCGCTATCTTTCATGGGTCTCAATCTGATACTGTCAGACAGGTGGCATTAAAACAACACGCATTTCAAACTTTCAATTTTTTTTCAAATGACATTTAAAAATTTAGAAGCAATACAGCACAAAAGATTAACACCATCTATTTGAAATTTTTCCTCTTAAATTAATTTACATAGTATGCTCAGAAATATTTTTATGAAAAAGGGCAATAGTACCTTAGAATCAGCTCTGACAAACAAAGCAGCTAAAAGATTAATCAATACAATAATTCCTACAGTACACAAATTATTCTAATGGCACAAGAGAATATTAAGATAAAAAAGTTCAAATTTAGCTTTTTTCTTTTATTACAACATATTTTTATCTCCTTCATTCCAATTTATTGAGAATATATGATTAACTTAATGATACAAATTCAAAAATATTATTGGTCCAATGATTTCAATAGAACTTTTAATACTGTCAAGATCAACATCTCTTTTACAAGTTTCATTTTGAAGGAGGGGCCCTTAGAAAATTTTGCTCCACCTTTTGAATTTATAAATTCTTCCTCATGAATTTTTCTTAATTTATTCCAAGAACCGCTGACAATTGATCTCATAATTATGAACCTAGGTTAACTGACTATATACTTGTGAGAGTGATTCCCAATTGTATATGGTTTAAAATACCTACTATACACTTATCTAACTTGAATGCATTTGAGAGTTAAAATTAACTACTTCAAATTAACAAACTTCAATGAACGTTTCTGATTGAGACCAGTATCATTAATCCTTTGTGATGAAATAGAAACAAGGTGTAATTGCTAATCCAATTTTTTCTTGTGTTTCATAAGTACAAAGCTTTTCCTCTCAACTAAAGCAGTAATTACCTAAGTGGTCTATATCGACCCCCAGGAAGCTATGATCACCAGCAAAGAGTCCACGTCAGCGAAAAAGTAATTTGGGGATCCATGAAGTGTAATGCCAGTGGTTCTCATTAAACCAAATTTACCTATTTAATAGATTTATTTACAAAGTTTTATGAGGTTAATTTGCAGTTATAAGGCAACAACATAAATTTTATTAAAGCAAGGACCATCATTTCAGAGTTTCTTGCCAGAATTAAGCTAATAGAGTGTAACCTTGGATGTCACGAATTTTCTCAATTTGTAACAGACAATTTGCTAGGAAAATTAAGTTTTAACATATGTTCAACATTTAAATGTTGTTAATTAGATTTTGAAACTAAGTTTGAAAATGCTTTAACTGTGATAATACCACAGCAGGCAATAAACCCATTTAGTCACATTGAGCGGGGGAAAAAAGAAATGTCTGATAGCAAGAGGAACTGATCAGAATAGAGACTAATGAAGATCTTAAAGTAAAGTTTGGAAATGAACAACAATTTTGGCTTTTAAAAGACATACCTGTTTTATTTATTCTGAATTATGGAATATCTTGAGAAAATTTTAAATTGCTAGTAAGAAGGAATTTCAGTGTGGTTGCCAATCTCCAAAACAATAAAAGGAGTATTTTTCTGAGGAGTGTGAGTGAGTGAATATTAACGTCGCATTGTTGAGCTACACGAGGGCTTTTGGTGACTTATTGCGTAATTTTAAACCATGGTCAAGTGACCTGGACAACACCTGAGATGGTACCCCTCTCTCCTAACTACCACACCAACGGGAGGACATTTAAGCTCTCGACAAATTTAACATACATCACTCCCCTACACGGTGAGTCGCGGGTCTTCAGAGGTACTGGGTTTGAACTCATGACACGCTAGCCATGATCCAATACCTTGACCACTTGGCTACCACGGCCACCTCAGGAGTGTCTGATCAGGTAAATTACTGTATAATGCAGTAAATGCTCTGTGCCTTCATAAAGTACATACTTTTTTTTTGCTTAAAGGTATTTGGACAGTTTATTTACTGTTGTATTCTCAAGCAAACAAAGGATACAAACGCAGAACAATATACCGCAAAATCCGGTGTATAATGTGCACTTTTAACACAAAAAATAAGATCAAAATTTACAAGTGCACCTTATATGCCGGGTATAAAAATGATAGCTTCAAAGATAAAAAAGACATGCATAAAGAAACTTAGAATCCTACAAAGATTAGAATACTGTATATTTAAAAGAAATGTCATACCTTATGCACTTAAAGGGGTGTTTTTCTAGAAATACACTATTTTTTCAATATCCTAAGGTAATATCTCGAATAAATAGCTTTAAAATATAATAGCATTGCTAATACACATTGAAGGTTCCTTTGTAAAAAAAATTTGGGTTATATGGCAAAAACATCTTAAAATTAAAAAATGCAGTTTAAAAGTATAGGTGCACATTATACACAGGACTTTATGGTACTTTCTGAGGAAACAGTTGTACTTATTCTTTTTTTTAAAATCCCATTCTTGATAACCTAGTGTTCTCCCAAACTTGGCCAGTCTTCAGTCCACATTAGGCTGAATTTTTGAGAATCTACTGAGTATATGCTGCTTAGTAAAGTTGTACTACACACAATTGAAATCAGTCTTCACATTCTGAATAAATCAGATAAAATTGATATTTTAACTGGTTTGAAAAGTCATAAAACTTATCCTTTCTCATCATAACAAGTACTGCCAAGTTCAAAAATATTTTTTGAAAACATTTACAAATACATGACAACTTAGAATTCCATGTTAATTTTACCTTACCCTCCCCCCCTCCCCCCCCCCAAATTTATTTCCCACGGATTTAGAGCTTTTTAATACATTTTCTCATTTTTACTTTTTAGTACATAAACAGAAGCATATTCAAATGCATATTAACAAATAATATCATCAAAAATGATAAGATATTGTTAAATATTATAAGTTTAAAACATTATGAAATAATAAATTTTCAAAATGAATATGGTTCGGTTTGATTTTTATTTATGTTGCACTCTGAATACCATGCCAAAGAGAGGACTTTGAGCCTCAACAGATTTAAGGGGGTTCACTCATGTGATGAGTAAAAAAAAAAAATTTATTTCCCATAAATTGCTTTTTTAACATGTCTAGAATACGGTAGTGAAGTGATTTTTTAAAATTCGAAGTCATTATACAGAAGCAAGTGTTAGAAGAGCAGCTGTTCGGAGCGCTGAGTTGGCAATCAAAGGCTGGGTCTATTGTGTACAGTCTGCTTGATATCATTGACCCTTCTATACAAACATACTTTCATATAACTTTGTAGAGGTTTAAAAGGAAATATCTATAGTTACTGAATGTTTCATTGAACTTGTTTTAGTCTTCACCACCAGGCATCACAGATTGAGGGCAAGTTAAGATTTTCATTGTTTTAATCAGTTAAAAGTTCTATCTTTTTACTGGTCGTCAGAAAAGATTTTCTAAAAATGCTTAAAAAACAGGCCGTCACATGGGTGAACCCCCTTAATGTGCATCAGTTACTCTACTAATAAAAATCATAGTCTGTCAATATTTAATTAAAAACTATGCTAATTGTTACATTCAATCTAGTAAGAAAATTGATAGTATTTGCATTTTATCGCAACTACATTGGCGACCTTATATGACACAAAACGCATGGTTGCCAATTCAGTGTGTGCAACACATGTGAAATTGGGAGTTGTCATCTTGGAAAGTTATCTTGAACTTTGTCATTGTTGAGATAGTATGTAAGAACCAAAATGACTTTTGACAAAATTGTAAATTGATAATTTCATAAAAAAATTATCTTAATAAAACAAAATTTATTATAAATAAATTATTCAGTGCTAATTCTGAAGACTTATTTGGTTATATATGACTTATCAATACACAGCATGATTTCGAAACGACTCAAGCTTTTAATAAAGAAAGGCATTTAAACACAATATATAAACAGCTCAAAATTCTTTCTATAATCTGGTTTCATTGAATTAACTTTTGTTCTTCTCTATTTTACAAATCAATACCAAGATTTAACCATGTCTTTTACAACTTTCATCCACAATAACCAAAGTACAATAACTTCATATAATGTAATGATAAATATCATTATCATAAATTTTACAGAAAGCTTTCTTCAATGCTTTTAAAATTCTACTTGGTTATTAAATATTGCACAGTAACAAATTCATAAAGATTTTAAAATAAATTTAGATCACAAAGATAAATGGTATCATTTTCCTTTTTAAAAAAAATCAAATTTAAGAAAGTCATCAGCTACACATTAACTTGAACACAAAGTTCCGACCTGTTGTTGTTACCAATGCTACACGATCCGCAAAGGCCAGATAGAGGCCCATGAAATTCATCATGCAAAGGGCTAAGTGACACCTGTCGTTAGCCATAGCTTTGAGCACCAAACAGGTGACAGTAAAATTTAGCATGTTTCAACCCCAATTTTGAGGGAGAACACCCTCGGGGAGGCCTAAGTCCTCCCACCTCATGAGAAGACTTGTTGCTTAATGGCTATTTAGAGTACTTCCATGCGCAAAGGCATTATACCATTTTCAAACATCCATACCTTCTCCGGGATTCTGACCCAGGCCCTACAGCATAGTCAACGTCGCTAACCACAATACCAGATGGGTGACAAGTTCTGATCTAATTTATATATGGCTATTAAATATTTTATACTATTTTTTGCTGTCAGATTTAAAAACACATCAAAATACTATAATTTAATCAAGAGTTTAAGCTATGTATTTATATGGAAGATAATTTACATAAGATTAAAAGCTCAGTCTAATCAAATGGCTGAATTTAAAAAGTTAAATATATAGTTGAATATTACATAAATGAAAGTAATTATAAGAAGGGCAACATTATAACAAAAAGTAAAATCGAACAAATGTAAACACTGTAATATGACTATTTTGCCCTCAAATTTATGCTAAAAGTACAAGAAACAAACAAAACAAAAAGACTATTGAATAAAAATAAAGTAAAATTTAAGTTTTTTTATATGAATCTTTTGAAAAGTCAAAACAATACAGTTCACCTAATTTGCTTTTTTTATAATTACACAGATAATTACTTACAATTTAGTATTTTCTAATCAAAGACGATATTCTTATAACTACGCACTTCTTATAATTACAGCTATTCATTTTTTTTTAAATGGATAATTCAGAACAGTTCTATCTCATATATATTTAGCAAAAAATTTTACTACATCAATAGAAATTAATTTTTACTTAATTGACTTTTTTGCCATAATTTGTTTTTATAAACTTCCCAATATGTTTGCATTTCAGAAGAGTTTTATGACAATTTTCAGTAATTCACATGCAAATATTAAAATATAAAGTAATAATTAGACATTTTAAAAAAAATTGTTCAAAATACATTAAATTAACTGTTATAGAAAAATCTTCTACTTAAAAAAAATCCTATTTCAGCTCAATAACTGAAATTTTAAATGAAACTAAAAAAATTTCTTTCAAAATTACTGCAGAATTTTTCTGAAAATTTTGCAATATTAATTTCAAACACAGATAAACACGATCTGTTTTTATATTGTTTTTGAAAATTTCTTGTATACAAGTAGTTAAAGTTGGTAAATCATATTATTGGTCAATAATAAGCTTCGGAATACAGAACAAAAATTGAGCAATATTTACAACTTAAACTAACATTCATCAAATGTTTCATAAAGTTTTAAAACTTTTAAAAAATAATTATATAACTTTATTTAATTTGGAGCTTATTAAAAAAGTTAACAACTAATAATTTTATTCAAATTATAAATTCATGCGAAATTTTATAACTCAACGGAAAATTTTCTACATGGACAATTTTGCCAAGCGCTTCCAATTAATAATATTATTTACGTATATATTTCGCAATAAGAAAATATTAATTCTGGAAACATCCCGATCTTTACAGGTTTTTAATGCCCCAGGTAATTCAATTACAGAAATGGAGCGCAAACGTCGAAACGCAAAAGTAAACAATTCACCCACCCCATGGCATTTGACGGATCGGATTAAATTTATCAACAAATCGCTTCCGCGCAACGGATAAATTTTGACAGCGCTTTTGACCATCTTAATTTTTTTTACTCCACTCTGAGACACTGTCCAAGAATTTTTACCCACTTTCTACACTTTCACCTGGGTACACATGCACTGAGAAGGCGCTTGACAAGTGCCTCGCCCACCTCACTAAGCCTAAATGCCTTACATCGGGATCCAAACAGCGGAGTCTCCCCTATAAGCGTTACGGGACGACACTTCATTCGGTCGGGGGATGATCGTAAATCTCTCCCAGTACAAATCTAATGGGACCCTACTCAGTCTTTTAAATGACTTCCTGCTGGTACGGACAAAAATAAACATTCCTAAAATTTCACTGTACTATTAAAAGTTCGGAAAGTAATTTCGCACCGGTACGATCACCGCAGACCGGCGGCGTGCTTCACTGCTTGCCAGATAAACACAGCGATTGCAATACTGGGATGAAATCGGGATTCTTGTAAAAACCAAATAAAGAACACTGAAAACTTACCCATTTATGATTGCAATAATGTGTAAAAGCCAAACGAAACACCAACCACCGAAGAAAAATATGGCAAATCCATATAGAGTGTAAAACAGAAGAACCATTTCTGACTCCCAGCCCCACCGCTGGTTACTGAGTGAAAAGAGTTGCCACAGCTATGAAACCAAACTACTTGAGCTTTCGGTCTGCTTCGGGTATCTCGAGTGGCAAGTCAGTAGCTGTACTTTAGTTTTTGTTTTCGTTTGTTTATTTTTTAGAACAACTTTGCATTACTCAACAAATTCTCCCCCAAAAGTATTACGATACATTTTCATAATTTTTTTACGCAGGTGAGCAGTTTTTTCTAAAATAAAAGTATCGATTTCAGCTGATCTCAAGGATTTTTGCGTTCTTCCAGACGAAGTTCAAAGGAAAAAATAAAAAGCATCGTAATCAAAATTTCGTTTTTTGATGACTTTGTTTCTTCATGAGCTAAAAAAGTGCTGTCAAATCGGAAATACATTTAATTGGTTTTACCATAGGAAACAAGAATGGAACTGTTACAATTGGAGATGTTGCAAACAATTTTAAAATGCAAAAAGGAAGTTCGGAGATTAGATTGTTCCATGTTCATTACCTTTTAACTATGATGTGTTTAATATCATAGCATCAAAATAAATATAAGAAATGTGTAAAAAATGATAAAAAAGGAAGTGTTTTTTTTTTTTAAAAAATAATTTTTTATTGATTTACTTCTTTTTCTTACAATATTAATTAATAAATATATTAGCGCCTTAAAACGAATTGCAAGGACTTTTAATACATATTTAATTTGAATTAATTTTCACTGAAAAAAGTAATATGATTTTAAGTTTGTGTTAAATCATATAGATTGAATGATTATTCATTAACGTTGCACTAAAAAGGGACTACGCGCTGTATATCGAAGCATAAAACTAAATGAAAAGAATTTTCAAAAGCTTTGTTCATTTAAAAAAGAGAATTTATTTATTCCTTTAATGTAAAAAAGATACAATAATTTTAAAAAATACTTTAAGAAATTAGAAAACCCTTGATGTTTTAAAAAGATAATTTCTTAGTACTAATCGAATAATTTAAAGCGGAAATAATTATTAAATAATAATCCAAACCTTCGAAAAGAAAATGCTCAGTTAATTTGGGAATTAATATTTGTTTCTGAAATCCTTGAACAAGCAAAATCAATTATTCCTATCTCAACAAAATGATTGCAACCAACAACAACAAAAATAAATTATTCGTTTGTAAATTATTTTTGGACAAATTGTACCGTAAAGCTTACTATGGGGGCCCTCTGCAGTCATAAGTACACTTTTCTTTCTCCGATTACAGTCAAACCGCCATTTTTTTTGAGCTAAGAAAATTAACAAGGTATTTAGAAAAGATACTGAAATAAATAATATAACATCCTGAATCTGAAATCTACACAAATCATCTTCTATCCATATAGTTTTAAAAAGTTTCAAAAAAAAACTTTCATTAGAATTTTGAAAAACTCAGCTGAATTTCAATTTTTTCCCCATATATTAACATTACACCGGAAGTAGGATTGGAAGAAATTTGGTTTCAGCTCAATGTTATTGTCTACAAAGTAGAACTTGTCCATAAATTTACAAACGAAAAATATCTGGTGGCGGAAAAACTGTATCAGTTCTAATGGAGCTAGACTTGAAATCCTGATACTTGTATTAGAGTATGCGAAATCTGTCTAATAAAAATATAAGAAATAAGCGTTTGCGAAATCTCTTATTCAAAATAAATATATCAAAATCAGTCTAACACAGAGGTTCCCAAACTTTTTTGTCTCATAGACCCCTAGCTATGTTTTGCGGTTTTGCGTATACCCCTAGTTACCTAATATTAATTTTTGAAAATTTATCAACTTAAATGTTTTTGACGGCTGGTATAATACTACTTACATTAAAAGTTTTATGTTTCTAACTGTATTTAAGTAGAGTGTTTAAAACTTAAGAAACACATGTGAATTAATTAAATACAATTTAATTAATATATGAAATAATTGCTACATAGAATAACTGAGCAACAAACAAATGCTGTTAATGGGTGGGATGAATCTGTGGCTTCAATAACAAATTTTCACATTTGGATTTAATCTTTTCAGGTTTAACCCTAAATCTCATCGGTTAGTAGTATCCAATCTTTCTCTATTTTTCTTTCTTTTTTTATTTTGGAGATTGGCAAGCGTGCTTCTCTCTGGGAAAAGCAATTAAAAACTTTCTTGAGATGTTCCATAATTCGGTATAAATAACAAGTATATCTTTTAAAGCCAAAATTGCTGACATTCGCTTCGAAACTTAACTTTAAGATCTTCGTTACGGCTATTAAAATCAGTTCCTTTTGTAATCAGAATTAATTTCTTTTTAATGTGACAACATGAATTCATTACCTACTATGATATTACTATAGTCAAAGCATTCTCAAACCTAATTTTAAAACCTGAATAAAGAGCATTTAAATGTTGAACATAGTTTAAAACGTCATTTTTCTAGCAGATTGTCTCTGACAAATTGAGAAACTCTTAAAATTCGCAGCGTCCAGTTTTATATTCCTTCAGCCTTTTTGTCAAGAAACACTGAACTTATGGTCCTTTTTTAATAAAATTTATGCTGTTACCTTGTAACTGCAAATTAAACCTTGTAAATTCAGTAAATAAAGCTGTTAAACAGGTAAATCGGGTTTACACTTGATTAAATTTTCTTTTAAAATTAAAGTCACGATCTAAATTTAGGCTATCGTAGACCCCATTTGCCTCTCATGGACCCCCAAATTATTTTTTTGCTGACGTGGACCCCTTGCAGGGCGTCATAGGCCCCTGGGGGTCCATATAGACCATTTTGGGAATCACTGGCCTAACAGCTCTTTAGAAAAGAATAAAGGGGAAGAGTCATTCATGTTGCAAATGTAAATAAAAGCTCTTTTCGAGCTAGTTATAGCTATCTTACTACATAGTGAAATATTTCCACAGCAAATAGTCTTTTACTGTATTGTTAGAAATATATCTCAACTTTTAACATGACCTGCGAGGATTTTTGGAAACTCATTTTTCATTTTTTAAACGGTAATTATGGGATTTAGCAACAACTGATACAAGCAGTTATTTACTTAGAAAAACAACTGTTTTAATTTTGGTAAGTAATAGCGTATTAAGCCTAATCCAAAATCTGAGAGAAACACAGAAGAATTGAGCTTTTAAGGAAGTCACAATCTCTTGATGCATAATACAGACTAAATTGGTCCAAATAACCAACGTATAACTTACAGAGATTGCCAATATAGATAGGTCGGTTTCAGTTGCATATGATGAGGTTTCTGCTGTGACAATTAAAAGAATAAACCAACAAAATGAGACACCATTTTTTTCCTGCTTTCAATATCTTAAGGTCTACAGATTCTTCTGTATTCTTTTTTTAATTTTGGGGCCATTTTTTAAATTTTTGTGTTTCTTTCTTTTGCTATTTTTTCCCTTTTAATAGAATTTTCTTTTATTGGATGGGAAATTCTTTTTAAAAAAGATTATTTATAAGTTATTTAATATATTCTTAGGACTTCAAAAAAATTCTTTTGTTCGATTTTTTTTTTACCAATTATTAAATTAGCTAAATTATTGTTTCCTTATCAATTACCTCCATATACAAACATTTTCATGTGATCTTTAGATCTGTTACATTGTGAAAGAATAATTTAATGCTGAAATTTTAAAATGCTTTTTGGTTATTTAAAAAAAAAGAGCACTTTAAGTATTAATTGAACAGTCTTCTAAACTTTTATACTCCGTCCTGGTTATAATATAATGTGGCTAGAAATCACAGAATAATATCTTAACTAATTAAAGAAACTCATCAATAAACTAAAAAAATCCTCTGAAGAAATCGATTTTGTTCATTTTATGTAGGCAGACTCCACATCCCCGAGTTAAATCATGATCGAATGAATCAAAATCTCACTTCACATCCCCGAGTTAAATCGTGATCGAATGAATCACAAAATCTCGTAAAGAGGTTAGAGAAAATTCATTTTGTAACTCATAAAATTCCAATGTTTGGGAAAATTAGTTCAAAAGAAAGCTCTTTTTTCCCGATCTTTTTAGAAGGTCAAGTATGAAATCGAAATCTATATAATATTGTTCATAAATCTAAAAATGAAGAAAGGTTGACGCCGATTTATAGGAAGAATTTTTTTAAGGTAATAAATTTCAAACCAATCTCTGTTTTGGTTTTCGAATGTTTCTATTTCTTTCTGAGAATAATTTTGTGAAGATACCCCTTTTTTCTAAGTAGAACAATTTTAATTTTCGTATGTATTGTAGTGTATGCAGCTATTATTATTTTTACTTAAATTTTGCCTCTCCATTTTTGCTGTTTCATAAAATGACTTATAATAGCACGGTAATTTGGTTAGAAAATGTTATAAAATATACTTATTCATTTCCATCTCTACAACTAACGGTCGTCACTTGATTATAGTTCAAAATTGCGAGGTTCGTCATCAGTAGCCCTCGTGTTGCTTTAGTGCGACGTCAACACTCATTCTGTAGATGATGGATCAAAATATATAAGCTCGTCTTGTTTTCAATCTTTTCAAAAATATACAAAGATTGAGAGATAGTTTATTAATTGAACATCTTCGGGCTGCCCTATTACTGCAAGATCCAAAACGTGCACAATCCACAGCAGAATGCCCCGTAAGGTTGAACGACAGTCAAATGACGAAGTCGATACCAGAGGCAGCATCCTCTCTCCGTACTAACACTCAAGGATATCTTAAGGCATGGACTTGGCTCGGCCTCAATAAGATCATGATCCAAAAATTTTTGTATTTTTATGTTATGACTATCGTCTCTGTGTAGGCTTAGGTCTAGCCGATTTTAGACTGGGTTAGTGGGATTGTGAGTCCCACACATTTATTTGTAATGGGTTTCCGTTTGTATTAGTATTTGACAACGTATGGTATATTGCCTATTTAAAAGGGTCGCAAGCATAGTGGTGCGCAGGCCTTCAAGAAGTCTTAGGATGTCTCTGTTTTATACTACACTAACGTAAAGACTTAGAGCCCGGAGAGATTTCATGTATTAGTTTCTCCACGTGAAGGTTAATCAATGGAAATAGAACTCAAATATGAGACGTGACTGAAATATCGCCCAACACGTGGTCTATGCCAACACCTCTCGACCACCCCGACTGTGATGAATAGTTTCAAACAATACATCATGCGAGAGAGAGAGAGAGAAGTACCCTTTCCACAAACATAGAATCAATTCAGGTGATCACGTTAAAGGAAGACCCCATTGTAACAAACCATATTCAAGGACAATTTCAAAAGACTGCACAGCTGTAATTTTACACGTGAAGTTATCCTCTACGGTTTTCCCCAATAATTTATTTAAAGTTTGACACAAAAAGTTGTTTGAACATTTAGACTGATGTTTTAAAAGGAAACCTAAACAATTCTATGAAAATTTGGCTGAATACATATTGCAAGGGGGGGGGGAGACGTTGCATATTTGCCATGAATAATTATTTCCTTTTAAAAAAAAGATGCTTAGTAGATTTTTTTAAAGAAAAAGTGTAATGCTTGGGAGAGTCGAGATGACTATTGGAGCTGGAAGCTGTAAATTTGAACCATGGTGAACTAGAGACTCCCTTTTCTGATTTACCCATTACTTTGGGGGAGGTCTGAGATCCAGCTCCTTTTCATCTCGATTATTTTTTACGATGGGTCTTTAGTGCAGTCCGTTACTCGACTGAAAATATCGTGGTCAAGAACCTCGTTACCTTGACCACCCGTCTACCAAGGCCTTTGCATTCTTGTTTATACGATTTGGAGTGATAAGAGCCAGAGAAGATCAAGACCACCCAATAAGGGTTTAAAGCTATTGACCCTCCCCCGAGTTAGTATTTATACATTTTTAAACCCAAAGTTTCATACTATTCCCAGCAATAATTTAGGAAAAGATCAAAGTAATGATTTAAAACCAAAATGTCTTAAGGTACCATACATCAGAGTACGATTATTAAGTTATCCGTCCAACTATTACACGGTGTTAAGCAATTGAGAAAATGTGAATGATTTTTCGCATAGAAGTGATTTAATATATAGCCCCTATGGGTATTCATTGAGCATCTCTTGGATTAATGATCAGAATTCGAATGATATCGGGTTGAATGCATAATTATCTGGTGTTTATATCAGCGCGTTTTTCATCAGTGGTAAGTAGCGTTTTGTTTATTATTTTTGTCTAAATATAATCTTCTCTATTGTTTTAGAGAAATGCGTGTCGAAAACCATAGTCAAATTCGCCATATTATGCTCTACCACTTCGAGAAAGGATGGAAAGCATCAGAGTCATTTCGCGATCTCAACGAACTTTTTGGCAAAGGAACAATCGGGGAAAGTCAATGTAGGGCGTGGTGATTTGCCCGTTTCAAATCAGGTGATACCATCTTGGAGGATAAGCCAGGAAGAGGTCGGCCATCGGATTTCGACGATCGGGCTCGGGATCGACGATCGGATGACTTGGTGGCCTATGTCAAAGCGTGGATCGCCTCTAAGAATCGTGTCTTCTTCGCTCGTGGAATCGACCATCTGCCAAGCAAATGGGAAGCAGTAATTGAAGTAGACGGTGAATACGCTCCCGAATAATCGCTTAAACATGTTTTTGTCAAATATTGTTATTGATTTTATTAAATAAAATTTGCTGACAAAACGCCGGATAATTATGCATCAACCCAATATTTAGAACAACGTATATTTAAAATAGTCGTAATCTCAAAGTCCTCACGTGGAAGAAAAATGGATTGAGAGAGTGAGGTGTCCCCTCAGGGGACAATCTGGTCATCTTACCCTGACTCAAAACCCTGACGATCCATGACTTATTGGTCATGCTTAGCGAATTTCTGAATCGGATAAGCACTCTGACTCAAACAGGGGGAGGGGGGGGGGATTATTCTCACAAATTCTAACCGAACTTCACAACTTTTCATATTATAAGATTCTAGCTGCTATTCTACATGCATTTTACAGTAAAAATCGCTTTACACGAAACTTAAGGGACTGAAATATTTTTTCGTGTTAAAGGATATTGCAAAAGAAAAAAAAAACATATGCGTGTGTATATATGCATATATTTAATAAAAATCATTGAAACAAAAACATTCACAAGAATTTAAAGAAACTAATACGTTTTTTGAAAAATGAAACGAATATTGAGTTTTTGGAAAATAATCTGATATTTTTCTTTGCATTATTTTTTTTAGCATCAAATTGTCAACAAATTGCTCGATATTATACATTTTGTTATTCATTTCACCATTGGAATGGGCGTCTAAATAACTGCGCATACTTTTCATGACGTTCCTCATTTCAGATGAAGTAGGAACAAGAGCTGCATTATTCCTTTCATTTTCATCCTCGGAATCTGCATCAATAATATTTTTTTGAGTTTTGAACGAATTCCAAAATGTTTTTGTAATTTGTTGCCATAATTGGAGCTGTTCACACATTATCATCATCTATACTGCCACGAACTCTTCCAATAATATAACAGGAAAGTCTAATCTGGCTGGTGTTCTCCGTATTTTGTTCATTCCCAGAAAGGAAATCTTTTCATGTTAGGTGATTTTCGTTTCGTGTCAAGAGAAAGAAAATGCACGAAAATCCATAGTAGTTTGTCGGGACAGTTGTATTCTTTCGTGTTAACCGATAATTCGTCTTAAGCATTTTCGTGTTAAACACCTCTTTTACTTTACATTCAGTTTAGCTAAATCTTGATTCTTTTTTCACCATTCGTCGTTTTCATACCCTGAGGTAAAATCGGCAGCGTACACAGACTACTTTTGGGGGGGGGGATATATTTATATTAAAAAATGAACTTGTGGACGAAAGCGCTAAGGGTTAGTCCAGTGTTTCTCAAACTGTGGGGCGCGCTCCCCTAGGGGGGCGCGAGCATACTGAAAAGTCGAAAACAAAGTATTATTTAAGAAAATTTTTAATTTATGGAAGGAAAACAAACAAAATACACTCTTAGATAATAATAATAAAAAAAATACACATTTACATTGATATAATAAATTTATAAATGTATCAGTAAGGTACAATCTGCTTTATAATTAGTTTAAGAACCCTAAGTTAAGAACAAGTTTGATAATTACCAGTGACCCCATGGGCTTGTCATATATAAAATTATAACCAAGAATTAATATTTATCTGGATAATTTTCAGGTTTGCAATTAATCCATAAACTGCCTATTTAAAGTGGCGTGATTCCCTCCCTAAGGCCACTGTTTTTCACGTGGGTGCGAGTATGTGATGTATAGGGGGGGGGGAATAAATAAGCAAATCCTCTGAACATATATATTGTCAAGGTCCTTTTATTGCATTCCAAAGCCTTCGGAGTGATTTTATGAATAGCAGTGCACATAAAATATCGTACTTTGGAAATACGTATATGTACGTCCACGGTAATAATCGCTTTGGTTTAGCGAAACGTTTATATACGTCGGTAGCACTTAGGAGGTTAAAGTCGTATTGTAAGTTTAGCGTCAATGTATAGTATTATTAAATTCAATACATTGTTACTGTATGGGAAGGGGGCGCGTTCAAAATTATGATTGAATATTGGTCGCAAATAGTAAAAGTTTGAGAAGCACTGGGTTAATCTGTACGCTAAAAATTAAAAAAAAAAAATGTGTGTTTATGGGGGGAGGGGTTGAACCCCTCTCACTTTTTTTACGCCACTGGGTAGGATCACCCCAATACTATATAACTCACACATTTTCCTTGTTCTTCTTATCAACGAACTTATTTTCGTATATCTTACATCTTTTATCTGTTACCTTTGCTTATTTACTGTGAGCAAAGATAAGATATAAAAATCTCACGGGGCACAAGGACGGCTTGATAAACGCCAGTAGAATTTACTGGAGTGGAAAGTACATTCTGTGCGTATATCAAGCTTTCCCACACGCGCACACGCGAATGCAGATTAAAAAAAATAATTAACAAAATAATGAACCAAAGTGTGGGGAAAAAAGACGGGAAAGGGATTGTCTACAATTCGAACTCATTCTATTCATGGTAGTTTCATAAGCACCGTCAGAGCAGCGGCTCTTAAACTGTGGTCCGAAGACCATCGGGGGGGGGGGGTCCTCAGAGCCTTTCTAGGGGGTCTGCGAAGTTCTCTCATTTAGTGTTGAGATTTCTTTTCTTTTTTACAGACCCTGAAAGACCTCGTGGACCCCCACCCTAGATCCTAGACTAGATCATAAAACCTAATGAAAAAAATGTATGATGGTTCTATCCGGGAATACTAACACCTTGGGGACTCTTCTGGGGAAAAATAATTAATTCAACTAACCTTCACCTACCAAGAAAGCGTGATTATAAAGCGTGATAAATTTTGTTTTCGCGAGTTTGTAGTTGACATGTTAGAGTTGGCAAGTAGGAGTTAACATAAAGTCTGCGAGTTAGTTGTTAATGGAAGATTGAAAGCGAGTGGAATTAGTAAGAGGTCTTGGAGTTGTCCAGGAAAAAAATTCCAGAGCGTGGATTCAACGACATTGATCAAGCCCGATAGAGATCACCTGCAAGTTTCCAGTGTAGGGTCCGATGCATAAAAAGTACAGGTATTGTGAGCTTGATTAATTAGAAGTTAGCTTATTAGTGTGCGACGTAGTTATATTTGAGCGTATTTAAGCTGTCTTAGATTCAGTTGAGGGTCCGTAGTAGTATCCCCGTGTTATAGAATCTCCCCTCCGCGCTCTACTATTTAATCACCTATCTCAGTTAGATTGTTATTGTGTCTGATTGATATTTTGGTAATAATAAATTAATTAGATTGAAATCATGTCTGATGATCATTCAGTTTCTCCCACACACCTAGCCGGGTTTACAGGTAGACAAGGGGTTTCAGAGTCAAGCAGGAACCGACCGCTATTACAACTGTACTAGAATGTACGCTTCGATCAAGAATATTAATTGAGTTTTTTTATTGTTTGCAACCCCATAACCATTACCACAACGAAATATCTAAAAAAAAATAGTACAAACGAGGAAAAATAAGTGTTCAAAATGTCTGCACAGGTAGCTGAGGCAGTTTTAAGATAGTTGAGGAACTTTTGAATCCCTCAGCCATCTGTTGGGAGTCTGGCAGGGGTGTTCAAAATCTTGAGGGTCCACGATCTCAAGCTGATACCTAAAGGGGGGCCTCGGCGATCGGAAGTTTTTAAGAACCACTGCGTTAAAGTATTTGGCACTTAATAATAAACTCCGTGGCAGTTATTTGTAGCCAGAGGTTCACTGCACATACCAAATATTACACCCTATTTCATTTTAACTTAATTATAAAAAGCTTTGTTGCTACATTTTTGTAATCTATAATTCGCTAAAAATCGCCAATGTAGTTAATTCATATTTACCGAATATTTTAATGGAAAATAAATATAATTATATTATTCCAGATTTATTTATAATTGTATATAGTCGATATATAATCATTACACATTTATGCATAATTTACTGTTCCAGATTTGCTGACACTATGACACGAGAGAAAGTGAGTGCTTAATAAGCACGACTGAGTGAGTTAGAGTTGTTTTAACGTCACGCGGTTTCTTATTTCCCGGTTTCTTCCATTTCCGAAAATTTCCAAAAATACATCAAATTTTCAAAAATTTTGAAATCTGTTTTTTAAAAGTGATATCAATAATAATTAAGCAATGTAAGGATACATATAAATTCCAAAACTTATACTCATTTATATATTCAACTAATAATTCAAAAAAATATAATATGTTAATTATTCGTATTTAAAGTGAGATTTAAAAAAACATAAGCAATCAATACTTATATCACTCAGCCTAGTTTTTAGCTTTATTGATTTAGCTTTAGCTTACCCATGTGATGAGTTCAAAAAATTAAAAATTTTTTCCTATTAATTGCTTTCTTAACATGGCTAGAATACGGTGGTAAAGTGATTTGTTAAAATTCAAAGTAATTATAAAGAAGCAAGTGTTAGAAGAGGAGCTGTTCGGAGCGCTGAGTTGGCAATCGAAGGCTGGGCCTATTGTGTACAGTCGGCTTGGTACCATTGACCCTTTTATGCAAATATACGTTCATACAAGTTTGTAAAGGTTTAAAAGGAAATATCTATAGTTACTGAATATTTCATCGAACTTGTTTTAGTCTTCGTCACCAGGCATCACCGATTGAGGGTTAAGATTTTCATTGTTTTAATGGGACTTGAAACTTTAAACGCGTTTTTTTCAAAACTGTGTTTTCAAACTTTCCTCCATCATGTCTCAAGAACAGTTTTACCGAATGACTTCAAATTTATAGGGTGGACTCAGTACATATATACGCACCAAATGAACTACGATCATTCCAGAATTCAAAATATTTCTATTTTATTAAAAAAAACATAAAAAAACCATGATTTTTGAATTTTTAGAGGTCTACCAAAAATCCAATTTTTGATATTTTCAATTGGGAAAAGTCCATTCGGTGCATTTAAGCTTATAGATTAAAATGCCGTTAATTTTTTTTTTATATCAGATAAGACAATCAGCCGGAATCGTGGAGGAAGTGAGTGTACAATTTTTTGAGGCGGATGTGTTCAGAGCGCTATAACACGTTCAATTGGATATTTTTGGCTAAAAATTTATATACATACTCCTAAAATACATATAAATAAATAATAAAAAACTTAAAGTTCTATCCATTTTACTGGTCGTCAAAAAAAAAAAAAATTCTCTAAAAATGCTTAAAAAACAGGCCGTCACATGGGTGAACCCCCTTAAAAATAACCCTGTTGCAGAAAATGCCCTCTCAGCTTCAGCTGATGTCAAAAGAATTATTTTCAATCCCTCATTCAGTTTCATGTTTGAGGATCTATTTTCAATTATTTTTTAAACAATCTTGAATAAGTTATCTTTCTAAATGTTGCTACTAAGAGATAAACATGTACTTGAAAATTTATTTTCTCTTTGAGTAATGATCACGTACGTTAAAAATATTAATTCTTGAATTTAAGAGATTTTATTTATGTTTATGAAATTGCTGTATTTTTGTTACATAAATGCAACTAAATATTAATGTAAAAATCTCACATAATCGTTCGGATAAAAAAATAATAAATAAAAAAAGTTGCGAGTTTTTAATAAAATTTTCTCCTTCCTCCCTCAAACAGTCTGGGGGCTGATTCCCTTCTTTAAGCTGCTGATTCAATTAAATAACTTAAAATGAAAACATGTATCCGAAAAATTTTTAAGTCAACAAATTAAATAATTATCAGTTTTAAGTGTAAGTACATACGCCTTAGCATGAATCAAGATATCAGAATTGCCGTTCTGGCAGCCTATGAAATGATGTTCCTCTTAAAAACTAAATATTTTTATTTCGCGTAGCGATGTTCGACATACAGACAGGAACTGATCAGAACAAAAAGGACAATTTTTCTTCGACCAGCTGCAAAAATTCTCCTCAACCCTACGTGGGCTTACTTTGCTGAAGATAGCAAATTGCAGCCGTGCTGTCAGGTAAAGTTCATATCGGAGTTTGAAATCCACAGTCCAGTCAAAGCTAGCTACTTCAAAATATTTCAGCCACGTATCGTTCATGGGAATACAAAAAGTGAGAACATCTTATGATTTTCTGGGAAAGAAACTCTTGTCACACTATATAGTTGCACGAGGGCTATTGGGGACATACCTCGTAATTTTGAACGATGGTCAAGTGACGAGGACGACACCTGAACTGGAAACTCCTCTCCTAACTTCCCCACCAACGGCGGGATGTTTCAGCCTCGACAGATTTAACGAGCAACGGCCCCCTCTACACGGCGTGTCTTCAGTGACACAGGTTCGAACTCGCGACACGTCAGTCTCGAGTCCGCTGGGTGACCTAGGCCACTTTAATGCCACGAAGAACTTTGCAATGTTCAACTTTATCATTTTCGAATTCCTTACGTATTCTGTTTTACGTCAGTTTGCTATTTTATCTCTTTACCATTAGAAAGATCTTCATCTTTAAATAATTCTTCTGTATCATCATTTGATACACATCGTTCAGATTCACTGCTGATGCAGTTTACTTCATCATCGAGATTGCTATCATTTCCAAAAATGAGTCTGCAGCCGTTTATTTTTATTTCGAATAGGTGTGCGGGTATAATATGACTAATATGTATAAAACGTTTATAATTTCCTTGAAATATTTAAATACACCGTATTTACTCGAATCTAAGCCGCCATCGATTCCCTCAAATACTCAAAATGTGAAAAAATATTATCGGTTCTAAGCAACACTCCCAATTCACTACACTTTTTGAAAAAAAATTGGCAAGTATAGAGACTACTGATAGAAGTGAAAACTTAGAGAGTATTAAAATTTGAAATTTCACAATGTTTGAATTAAAATTATCAACATCAATCTGGTTTTCCCATCTATTGACACTCCGAGCAACAACTAAATGCATGTTTATATGGTTTTATTTTATTATTCAAATATATAACGGGCTGTACAATATCATGACAGAATATAAATACAATTCAATTGAAATAACAATTAATATACAATCATAATATTTATGGATAGTATTTGTATTTACTTAAATTTCAATGTACTTGATTTTTAACATTATTTTAATTGTTCGCATCTTTGCATCATTAATTTCAACAATACTTAGACTTTTTATACTTTCAATTATTTCATTTTGTTCTAAAAAGATACAATAGGCTTATGGTAACTAAAGTAAGAAAGGAAAATGTTTGATTCCAGAATTTATCAAAGTATCGCGTAAAAACCGCATCGATCGTCGTTTTATATTTTGTAGTACTGAGTTTTCGATCATTGGACATATTTAAATTAAGTGTATCATTTAGAAACTCAATTAGTGGTAGATTTTTATCATCTGCAAAATTAATATTGAAGTCTCCACTTAAAATCATCAATACATTATCATATTTTTCGCCAAATTTTTTTGCGAGTATTTCATAACCATCTTTTGTATAAATCATCAAATTTTCGAATAAAAATTGTTGTATCTGTCTCATAGATTTTCCAGGCGAAATATAAACGGCAACCATTAATATGTATTGCCTATTCTCGAACTGGCCAAAATTGACGGTAACATTTTTCCTTTTGAAAGAGGTAGAAATTCAATTTCCCCCATCCAACAAGTGTTTTGCCTTCAATTCTAAGCCGCACCCGATTTTCAGTAGCATTTCCACTGGAAAAATAGTGCGGCTTAGATTCGAGAAAAAAAACGGAAATTTGTTTTCCTTTCAACAAAATGAAAATGTGGAGTATCTAATTGTCACTAATTTTATTTTTTTACTTGTGATGTATATAAATCACTTTTAAAGCACTAGCAAATAAAACTAATCCTCAGGTGCAGAGTTGTTGTTGTTGTTGCTACTAATGCCACCTGTCTGACGTAGTAAGATCTAGGCCCACGAAATTCATCATGGCATCGGGCTATATTGTACGCCTGTCGTTAGCCTGAGCTTTGAGCCCCCATGAAGGTGACAGTCCGTTTTTGCTCACACAACACGATAGATGGCGACACCATTCGGACCCACTGGTTTAACGAGCACGTTCTCCGCTTTATACTCGACGGGTATTTGGTGGCATCGGGCATCGAACCCAGGCCTTCCAATCTGTAGTCTGATGCCCTAACCACTAGGCTACCCACGGCCCCTCAGAGGCAGAGTAAAAAGAAGAAATGAGAAATGCGAGGTAGGATTCAAAAGTTCCCGTACTGAGCCTGTCACGTGAAAAACTTTTGCAGAAGAACGACTACGATAACATTTCTGTGTCACTGCATTCTTCCCCTATTCTAAAAAGGGTTATCCCAAATCACGTGGTCAGTGGCTTGTCACGGCTTCGTATTTTGTAGGTGGATGAATTTAGTACCCGGAGATTGAAAGAAATTGTGTTTGTAGCAGAGAATAATATCAAATTTTGTGTTGGCTTGGAAAAGAGGGATACACAGACTTACAAAATGTTGAAGCATCCTTAAAGCAGTGATACAATATCGTGAAAGCAAGATTTTGAGTGGCATCAACGTTTCACAGAAGGCAGGGAAAGTGTCAAAGACGACGAATGCTCTGGAAATCCAGACTTCCCGCACCACTGAAAACATTGAAAAGTTTTCTGCGGTGATACGTAAGAACAGGCTTCAAACGAGGACGGGGTGAAAATGAAAACAACTCTTTTGCTACATTCTCCTTACTTCCCTGATTTCGCTCCCTGAAACTTCAGAATAATTGAGACACTGACATGGAAAAGGTAGTAAGTAAAAAAAAAAAACAATTTTGAGATTTTCATAGGAAAAAGTAGTAAGGATTCATGCCAATGGAATGGGAAGAGTAGTAAGCCAGTGTTGAAAGTGGTTTAGTTGCTATGAATACCGGTAGATGCCTCTGGTTGAAAGTCAGATTGAGTTGGCATGGAGAAGGCATTAAGTCAAGCGAAGTCTATTACTGCTATCATAACCTCCCGAGACACATTACTTCTTTTTACATTCTGTTTACATCAGTCTCAGATTCAGTTAAATTGTTTGTGAGTAAATATCAATATGCCTCCAAAATCAGTGCCTTTCAAACTGGTAAGTAGTTTTTCACCGTTTCTGAGATGAAATTCAAATTGTGTAATTACATTTTTCAGAAGCTCCAATGATAATGATAATATTAAATTCTGTTTTCTTTCTCTAGGCTACGTGCAAATGCAAATACAGGTGCCACGACTTAGTGGAAAATGAAGTGTGTAAGTTGCACACAGACAATGCGATCGCGATTTTGGTATTATCGAAAAAAGAAAAAGAGTTTGCAAACCTATGGTCCCCGAAGAAATAGCTGAAATGATTGCGGAGGCACGGCATGTTCAACTTTTCAACGTTGTGATGATGAAAGAAGAAGATTTTTACAATATTTCTGCTCAATGCGATACATTTTTAAATACATCACCGATTAAGATTAGCACTGCTTTCTGGATAAAAATTTCAAGAGCCAATTTGCCTATTATACAAGTTAAGACAACCTTTAGTAACGTGGAACCATGGAAGGAGCATAACATATTTAAAAGAGGAAAGTCTTTCAATGACACCTCCAGAATTTACTCCTTACCTCCACTTGGAAAAAGGTCAGCCATTAGTGATCCTAAAAAAAAAAGACTTGTTGTCTTTGTTGGAATTCAGGATACAAAATATCATGCATTTTATCGTCAACTTTGTACATAATAAAATTAATTTAATTTTTAAAAAAAATTTATAATTTAATTTAGTTTTAAATGCTGTATGTTGATTTAAAAACAATATATATCCATAAATAGATCTCATATGTACTTATTTTTAATGAAAAGTTTATTTCAGCAGTTCAAAATCGTTTATTGCTCCCCCTGTAAAAATTAGTTTTTTTGACTTACAACCTTATCCATGTCAACGCCCCAGTTCTTATGAGCAGGCACATCACTTGCAGGGTCTTCGCTTTCAATCTGCAGATGAAGTTAAAAGTGCATTGAAGGCTGAATTAAACGACCTGGTTAAAAATGGATTCCAGAAATGTTTCGATGAACTTTACAAGCTATGGCAAAAATATGCTGTTGCTCAAGGGTCTTAATTGGAAGGAGAATGTGTTTCAGTATCTTAACTGGTAATATTTTTTGAGTTATAGATTCAGTCCGGGAACTTTCAAATCCTACTCAGTACAACAGCCCTTATTTCTTTAGAAGAAAAAAATGTTACAAATAAAATGGTATAAAATAACATTATCAATAAAATAAATCGATTGAAAATTTTAAAAAGTACTTTAAAAATTAAAAAAAAAACATTTCAGTAAGCAACTATGCAAAAATACATTGAAAGTGTCATAACGTCTCTTACGTAGATGTGAATTTATGCTACATAACTTTTGAATACTTTAGTTTGAAATATTTTAAAGAAGAATAATTTTAACGAAAAAGAATATAATTTCACTTAGTCATACTAAAATAAATTACTTCTGTTTTACAGTTTTAGGATTCATACTTAGACACTTAATTTTCTTTAAACCCTTTCTACACTCAATAAAATTAAACAATGTTCACATCAAGTATTGCTCGTTTTTCGCGAAGACCTGAAAATTCCTCAACAAAAGCATTTTTAAAAATATTTTTGAGCTCTTTTTTTTAAAAAAAAAAGATTCATGGTAAAACGTTTCTCTGCCTCGTGTATTACCTGTATCACTTACCCAAACTCTTTTTTTCCGTACCACGTGACTTGTTGTTATCGTGGGAAGATAAGGACAAGGTTGCCTTCGCTGGGTATTGCCATTCTAGCATTGCTACTATTGAAGTAATGATATATGACTAATAAACAACCAGATGGCTTTCAAAAACAAGACCGAAAAAAAATATGACCTTTTATACATTTATCAAAAAATCTCTATAAAAATATACTCTTCCGTCATTTCTTTAAGTGCATAAAAACTGAGGATAATGCTTTATTTTTTCATAACATGTTTTATGTTGTTTGTTTCAACTACATAATACTTGAAAGGGGGAAGGCGAGAATTTTTTTGGCTCTGATTTGTGGTAAGGTTGGCGATGCCTTTCCTAATTGTCGCCGACCCGAACAAAGGCGATAAATTCAACTCAAACACAATAAGAAGCTCAAATTTATTTGAACTTGATCGGATGAATAGAAAGTATTATATCTCATATATATATATATATATATATGAGAGTGAGCTAATAGTAGGAATTGAATAAGAATGTTTCCAAAGATTAAAAAAATATTTTGATTGTTGTCGCTGCATATGATGAGCTTGTGACGGATCTATACGCGATTCTACTATTATCTCCTCATCTCTTTAAAAATAATATTTAATTCAACCAACTTTCATCGATGAAGCGAACGTGATTTATGTAAATTAGATATATTATATAAATTCGGTTTTCGCGAGTTGGCAGTAAGAAAGAAAAGAGGGAAAGAAAGTAAGAAAGGAAGTGATTTGTTGACACTCTGAAGTTGATACGTTAGATGTGTGCAAATAAGAGTTTAACAGAAGTTTGAGAATTAGTGGTTAGTTGAAGATTGAAAAGCAGTGGAATTAAAGATTACAGAGCGTGGAGCCATCGTCATTTAATCAAGCCGAAGAAAGTGCCTGAAGTTTCGAGTATAGGATCCGATGTATTAAAGGTTCAGGTACTGTGCACTTGATTAAGTAGAAGATAGTTTTTGTGTGTGACGTAGTTGTAACTGAGCGTATTTAAGTTATCTTAGATTCAGTTGAGGGTCTGTAGTTGTATCCCCGTGTTATAGAATCTCACCTCCGCACTCTACGATAAACCATAAGCCTTAATTAGAATTGTATTGTGTGTGTTTAATAATTGTTAATAAGAATTAATAAATCAAATCAGATTGGAAATAATGTCTGTGGATTATTCAGTTCCTCCTACACATCCAGTCGGGTTTACAGGTAGACAAGATGGTTCGAATGTAAGGGGTAACCGAATGTTACCACAAGCTTTAATGCAAGGATCTACGCGATGTTTTGGGCTGTTGGGACATACTGGATAAAAATACCTAGTCTCCTTATGTTTTTTTTTTTTTTACTTTGTACACATTCGACATGATTTTGCAGGCATTCTTTTTTGTAGAAGGAAGATGTTCTAAGTAATAAAAATCAGTTGTAATATAGTTGTTGCTTTCACCTGCATTGCTGCCGTAGCCATCAAATAAATGCATCATAACTGATTCCCCAAATTGACGCATCCTCATCTTTTTATTCCCTCCATCTCTTTGGCTATAGAATTTGTATGAATTCTGCAGTAAAATTTCAAAATTTTCTTGTATCAACGGATGGTTTTTCTATGGTCTGTTAATTATTACTTACCAGTTCATTTTTATAATTTTACAACTCTTGATATATAAAAACTCAAAAACCTAATAGGTATTTTCCAGCGACGCGTCTGTAAGAAAATCTGACATAATATTACTCATCTGACTGTATCCAGATGAAATTAGGTGACGAGCTTATAAAATCAAGCAAAACGAAAAGGAAATCTTTATATATGAAGATTTTTATTGAAAAAGAACCACTGCGAGGTAACTCGTACAGGAATCTTATTTAGTGACTCCAAACTACGAGTTAGTACTTTTTTGAATAAAAATTACTGTAAATGCTATTACGACATTACATCAATAACTTAGTATTATTATATTTTGTTAAATTTCACTTTTTCTTTAAAATAAAACCTTTGCACTTGGGGCAATACGCTCTAAATTTACCTAGCATTCAGTGTGTTAATCTTAAATTAACAAAAAATTTAATGTCTTTTAAAAATGAAAAGGGCAAAATAATATTAAGACCAAAATCTTTCTCGTATTTTGTACAACGACCTTTTAAAAGTCGGAGAAATAACGCCAAATGCGCCTATTTATTTAAAAAAAGTATTTACTACGACATCATTCCAGTGGCTTAAGCTTAGATTAACAAGTTTTCTGAAAAGCGCAAATTTTTATTATTATTTTTTTAAAACTTTATACAGTGATGGAGTAGATTTCCCCCCAATTTACTTTTACTTTCAGCACACACCTGAATATACTTAGATGAATGATTTTAAGATTTATGATGTAACGTACAAGAATAATTTTTTTAATTAATTGAAAGTGACGTAAATGTGTTAGTGTTTCAGGAAACGACATTTTAAATTTCAAGGCAAAATGCTAATACTTGTCAACACTAATTAAAATACGGAAAAAAAAGAGTATAATCTAGAATTCTGAAAAGAAAGTAAAGTACTGAAATATAAAAATTTAAAGAGGTATTAAAATTTCTATACTGAGAACGGATTTAACGATTTAGAATCCACAGTATTGAGGTCTTTTAGAGTTTCGGATAACCTTTTCAAATGCGATTAAATTGATTCGACAGTCGTTATGAACCAGTCTCATGGGTGATGTGGAGATTCGAATTCGCAAACTTTCAGCCAGAGCATCACTTTCCTGACACAATGGAATTGGAAGATGTGACATTTGCTACAAAGAAAGTAAAACAAATTAGAAATAAGTTTAATATTTAAATGAGTTTAAACTCTGACAGTTCAGTCGGAACTTTAGGGCATCTTGGACTAAATTGAATAGAAACAGAGGTTTGGTTTTATTCCAATCAAAAACATTGTGTACTTATGACTCTTCACTTTCTCAAAATCTTCATATAATGGGACGAGGAAGTGTTTCATGAAGGATGATGCGTTATTTCGGATATCGTCCTCCTTGTTCAATAATTATTCGGAGTATGAACCATTCAATGTTTTCCTGGAGAAAATATTTATCTAACTTAAGACATGCTTTTAAATCATTAAAACTTGTATAAAAGGGGAAAATAATTGGGAATTAAAGGAAAATTGAGATTAAATGAAGGAAAAAAAATCTTTTTAGATTTGAAATAGGATGTAATTTGTGTCGGATCTATACGCGTCCTTTCACTAACCTCTGGGGAATTATTTTGGGCCAGCATTTTAAACCAATCTTCTCCGAAAGGCAGAAAGCGTGATATACAAATTAAGTTTAATATATATATATTCTTTATTCGCGAGTTTGAGATTAGTGAATTGTGAATAGATTAGAAGTGAAGTAAATTGGCAGTGAAACGTATACGTAAACAAAGTAAAAAACCAGAAGTTTGGATATTAGCAAATAGCTAGCGGGAAGTGTTAAAGTCAACTCAAAACAAATAGAAGACTGCAAGAGTTCAGGTACTGCGATCTTAAATCAAGTCGATGTTTAAAAAGTTAAACTAATGGTGCGGTCATTAAATATGTAAGCTCTGTATAAAGTTATATTAAAGGTTAGAGCTGCATGATTGAATATATTCTCCCCAACGCAATTTCATCTCTCTCCCGTTCTATTACTGATTAGAGTTATCTTGTTTAAGTGTTGTTTGTGTCTGAGTTGATATAGTGATAAATATAAAATAACTGAAGTTCATCATGTCGTCTGATCATTTAGTTCCTTCCACACCTCTAGCCGGGTCACAGGGAAGAAGGGACGTAATTCACTGCTCCATATTCTCAATCAATCAGTTAGATATGAAATATTACTCATTAAAAAGTTTAATAAGCGTTACGCAATAATTGATGCGCTTTAAAAAAAGTTTTGGTTTATTTTGTTTTTAAAATGTTAAATATTTTAGGCTCTTATTGAAATGCGATTTTTATCCAACGTTTGATTTTCCATTTCTTTCCCTGTCAAGTTGTGTGGATAATTCAGCAACTTCTGAAAATTCCCCATTATACAGGCTGTCCGGACTTAAAATATCCAAAAGTTACGGGTTATTATAACCAAACCACCCATCAAAATGTAATAAACTGTTCATTCGTGGTTTGGAAGCCCCTTCGAGATTTTTTTGTGTGTAGTCCGATCGGCCGCACGTGTACGCATTATTCGGCAATCGCAGACGATAAACTTGTTACATTGACTTCATTAATAAAGATGTGGAAGCCACAACAAAAAGTGCAGTGCGTACTTTGGTTTACGGAATTTAAATCAGTCACGCGTGTACAGCGACAGCAACGTGTTTGAACAAAATGGAATGTCGTTACTGGCTTGCCTAATAGACTTATCAGGACTCCTACAAAATGAGTCACGCACACGATCAACAGTGTCTTCTACGAGTATCACGAAAAGTTAAGGATACTTGCTAGTTTGAGATACCAAAATTCTCTCGTCTCCTTTAAAGTTTTTTCCAAATGGTGGATAGACTTTGATGTCGGAGGATCGACACTCCAGTCTGTTCGAACAAGTCGTTGTACACGCATGACTGATTTAAATTCCATTTGTGATAGCGGTCGGTTCCTGCTTACATCTGAACCCCCTTTTCAACCTATAAACCCGGCTAGGTGTGTGGGAGAAACTGAATGATCCACAGACATGATTTCAATCTATTCAATTTATTGTTTTCAAATATCAATCAGACACAATAGCAATCTAATTAAAGTAGGTGATTAGATAGTAGAGTACGGAGGTGAGATTCTATAACATGGGGATACTACTACAGACCCTCAACTGAATCTAAGATAGCTTAAATACGCTCAAATATAACTACGTCGCACACTAAAAATATGCTAACTTCTACTTAAACAAGCTCACAATACATGTACTTTTTATACATCGGATCCTACACTGGAAAATTGCAGATGATTTCTATTGGCTTGATCAATGTTGCTGGATCTACGCTCTGTAGTTTTTTTCATGGACAACTCCAAGACCTCTAACAAATTCCACTCTCTTTCAATATTCCACTAACAACTAACTCGAGACTCTATGTTAACTCCAACGTGCCAACCCACAAACTCGCGAAAACAGAATTTATATAATATACTTCACTTACATAATCACGCTTCCTTACTCGGTGAAAGTTGGTTGAAATAAATATTTTCCTAAAAGAGTCATGAAGGGATTAGTAGAGCCGCGTATAGATCCGTCACACATTCACCAAAGTACGCACTGGACTTTTTGCTGTGTCTTCCACATCCTTACTAAAAAAGTCAAACAAGTTTATCGTCTGTGATTGCCGGATAATTCGCGCACTTGCGGTCAATCGGACTACACCCAAAAAAATCTCGGAAGGATTTCCAATCCACAGATGAACAGTTTATTACATTCTGATGGGTAGTTCCGTAATAATAAGCCAAAACGTTCGGATACTTTAAGCCCGAACAGCCTGTATTTACCTAGAAAAAAATAAGATTATTGTTATTGAGTTTATCTACTTTTTAATGTGATATATCAAAAATATAAATTATTAAATATATTGTTACAAATTTGCGTGGGGAAAAGTAGCCCAAGACTGCAATTATTTAAATAATAACAGATTCATTGATTGACGAGGATGAACAGAGAACTACACAAAGCGAAATCGACGTATATATGCAAAGCAATGTTTCAACCATTTATTTACAATAGTACAAAATAGTACAGTAGTACCCGACTGAACTCTTTTCTGAGCTGACTCGAGCTTTGTTTCAAAGGTCCTTTCTATAGCCTCTTGAAAACTTCTAGAAGGTTCGATCCTAGAGCCTTCTCAATGATTCCTTAGTGGTATCGTATTTTCCGTCAAATTTGTCGCCAAGGGCGATAAAGCTGTCTATCTGGTAACCCTGCTCACAGCTTTCAAGTTGCCATGTTCAAGTTCATGCTGGAAAGCGAATGCCTGTAAAACTCATTTTTCACACAAAGAAAGTATTACTGCAGGGAATGTAACATACGTGGCGTATTTCACTAAATAAAACAAAACATATAGGAAAAAAAATTCGACCAAGAAAAAAAAATTTAATTGTTTATAAGGTAGTAAAATTAAGACTATAGTTCTAAGTGTTTCTTCTCAATACTGTAGTCAAAGTGTAAATATAAAATTTTATTTTATTTCTTGAACAAAAGAATCATAAATACAAAAAGTTTTATTTTCCTGAAATATTATTGAACAGATATTGTACATCGTTATTATTTTCTTTTTAAAAAAATCCCATTATACTAACTAGCAATAAAACATCAAAACCACTTAGAAAAAAAAATCAAAAGAACATTTAAAAAAAGCTGCTGTGGTTGAAAAAAGAACTTTAAAAAAAGAATTATTCGCAAGCAGACAATATAATTACTTTCTACTAGAATATTTATATATATATATATTCAAATTACTAAAGCAAATGATTTTATGTCTAGTCATTCTTAATTAATTATTCGAAAATACTATTTTCTATTTTTAGTGGCCTACTATTTGATAAATTGCTAAAAAACATTTCCTATACTAGAAATATTAAATATTCACAAAAATTAACCTATCAGTTCTGCTAAAAAAAGATACGTTAGATTCTTTTTTTTTTTTGTGGTCAAAATGGGGGAGACTTTCTTAAGCTCCGGAAAGAACTAGAATGCCTCTCACACGGCCCACGTACATTTTTAAACTAATCGAACGCGCGTTATTAAAGTAAAGACTATCTGTGGAAAGTTTTTTGACGGAGGAAGAATGTCGGCACTCTGCCATTTATTGAGTAACTTAAATAAATGCTAAACCTTTTACGAATTTTCCCCCAGCAGAGAGAGCAAGCAGCTTGTCATGCATCCTGTTCAAAAATGAGGAACAGTTGTTGCTCTCGATTGCCATAATGTTATTATTTCAGTACAACATAATCGTTTGGCAATTCTTTTGTAGAACAACCGTGCCGTGTTTACTGTCGAACTTATTGTTGCCTAATTGTGTTCACTATACCTTTAACGAGATTCAGGAGTTTTCCTTTTCGAAATAAATTTGAGCTCTGTTATATAACTTAAGCGAAAAGTAAGAAAAACACAATTTACAGTAGAACGTCGTTTATCCGAACGTATACTATCCGGGGCATCAAATATCCGAACCAAAGTCTGAATACGTTTTCGAACAGGGCAATGCTCAACAGTTGTTTCGTGTGAGGCCAAAAATGACGGGAAACCCTAAGGTGAGGAATATTTGGGGAATTTCAGTTGTGTAATTTGGTAAGCATCTGTGCTGTATATTAGGTCAGTTTGTTTATAAGTGAGGGGGTGTACATGTGCTCTTTTTCTGAATTTTGTTGATGTAGAAACCTGGATGACATGCGATAAAGACTGTAGATTTCAAATGCTAAAGGATGACGAGATTGGGACTTCAGTGCAAGAAAAGTCCGACCCTGTCGACGATGAAACGAATGAAGATGAGGACAACAGCAACGATGAAAGTAGCAAGGGTCCATCCAATGCTGACGCGTTTCTGTATTAGAGACAGCTATGGAGTGGTACTAACAACAATCAGAGTGCTGTCCTACTCAACTACTGCTGCTCAAGCGAATCAAAGACCCTGCAGCGAAAAAGAGAAGGTGTACAATGGTACAGCGAAAAACAAATGATTAATTTCCACAATAAAGATAAAATTGCGACATTTTTTCCCCTTCAAGCATGTTTTCCACATGGGATGATTTTCAATGTTCGTATAGTGTCCGGTTTCCCATACTGCATGGATTGCATTCGGTTTTCGGTTATCCGAACGGTGTCCGGTCTCAGTTTATTCGGATAAACGACGTTCTACCGTACAGATCAAAATAACTTCGGTTTGCGAATTTGTATTTTGTTAACAAGATTTTAAAAAATGTTTTTCCAAATTATTATTTTCTTTCCTTCCTGCCCAATTTCCTCAGTCCCACCTTTCGAGTATGTTCGGGATATTACTGTATGTGCAGTGGCGTAACGTACACCCCCGCATTGGGGGGGGCAAAGACTGACTGATCCCAAGTACGTGTTTGGGCTCGAGGCCTAAAGCCTGACTTTGCAGGGGGCCCCTGATATTCTTCGTTACACCACTGTGTAATATACAAATAACACTCTCATTCATAACAATTAGAATTTTCCTATACAACTGATGAATGAAAAATGCATTGAATGCTCACTTATTCGATGGAAAGTCCAAATATTACTAGTTAAATCTACACATACATACATAAAATTTGTTAATTCTTAAAGTAGTTCCATTCGAAATGCATTGTTATAGAATTTTACTTCTTTTGTGCCATGTACACCGAATAAGTGATTATTTTCCACAATCAAGGTAAAATTGCAACATTTTGCACCTATTTTGCTTTTTCTTCAAGCACTTTTCCGCATGTGAAGATTTTCAATATTCGTGCAGTGTCCGTTGTCATGTACTGTATGGATCGCATTCAGTTTTCGGTTATCCGAACCATCGCATATCCTATCTGTGTCCTGTTCCAATGGATTCGGATAAAAACGACGTTCTACTGTATTATAAAAAACTTATTCTACATCAGCAGTCCTTAAACTGTGGTCCGTGAACCCAAGAAGGTTTCAGCCCGTTTTAGGGGGTCTGCGAAGGTCTCTCTTTTAATGTTTACAGGTTTTAAAGTCCTCGTAGAAAAATGTTAAGATGCTCTATCCCAGACTAAAAGCCCCATTGTGTGAAGGGAGAAACAATTGTTAAAAAAGTCTGTATAAGTAGAGTAGGAGATGCAGTATTAGAATTATTGTGGACCCTTTAGATCACTCAGCCATGTATTGGGAGTCAGGGGGTGTTGTTCAAAATCTTGGGGGTCTGCAATGCCAAGCTGGTATATAAAAAGGAGGCCGCTACAGTCGAAAGTTTAAAAACCGCGGGTCTATATAATTCAGTTTCTTTCATTGGTTCATTTGGCGCCGGGGGAGGAGGGAAGGGTTTGAATATGATGTAATAATAGTTTTGCCTGCGTTGGCCAATTTTTTTTTTTGAGAATATGCCCGGGAATAAGATTTGATGATTAAAATAATTCGGATCATAATCTTATTGAAGCTGAGTCAAGAACGAGACGAAGCCATCCCCCAGAGGCGCTGGAGCTGAGCCCAGTTGGCCCATGCTGTCCTTGGATGGGTGGGGTATTCAATGAAGAACGAGAAAATATGCCCGAATATGAATGAAGTATGCGCCCATCTCTGTTTGATGATAATCTGATTGCAACAGTAATCGTGAAGATTAACACTTTACCTAGAAAATTCCTCAAATTCCCTGGTCACTTCTGCATGAGACTGTATCCGACAAACTGAAATTTCAAAAACTTTGTGTTTGATGGGTTCCTTACATTCTGAGAGAACAGCAGAAACTGAATCTCCAGATCTGCGCTCTAAAATTTCTGACACGGTACAAAAAAGAAATTGATGCCTTCTGAAGCCGGATTGGTACTGGCGTGTCACATGACAATACGTTCTGAAATTTCGATGGGAGGTTTCTTATTCCTTCTTCCACCTGCAGCCCGGATCTTACACCAAGTAACGTATGTTCAAGCGCCAGAAGTCCTTTCTTGCTAGAAAGGTGTTCCGAGTCGACGGCAAGATCAGGTCCGTTGTTACCCGGTGGTTGTAATCGCAGTCGGTATCGTTCTTGAGCAGAGGGTATCCAAAAACTCCTGCCTCTCTACTATGAACGCTTAAGCAATTGGGGTATCTACGTTATTAGGTGTAAGGGAAAGAGTTCCATCGTTTTTGAACATGTGAACTTTTATGCGTTTTCGATCCCTAGTAAGAACTCGGAACAGACTGAAACAGGTTTAAAGAGTTAGATTAGTATATTATTGATGATTTATACACATTTCTTTTCATTTTAGTCACACAGCTTTTTTAAAGTTTGTAAAACTGTCAACATCAGTGAAGAAAAAGTGCGCTTAAGGCATTGTAAGTTGTCCGAGTTCCAAAAAGGGAATAATGCGATGGAGGCAAAAAGAAACTTGTGCGACGTGTTTGGGGAGGAATCAGTAACAGATCGAACATGGCAAAGATGGCTTGCGAGATTTCGCTAGGGTGATTTTTCTTTTAAAGGTAAACCCAGATCAGGAAAGCCATCAGATGTCAGTGACGAAGTACTTCGCAATATGATCAAGATAAATTCCCAGTTAACTTCCACAGAAGTGGGCTTCAAGCTTGGAATTCATCCGACTACTACTTTTGACTACATTAAAAGTTTTGGGGTTGTGTCTAAACTCTCTGTTTGTGTGCCACACGAATTAAGCGAAAAAATGTCAATGGACAGAATATCAATATGTTCTTCAAATCTAAGCCCGTCACAAAAGAGAGCCGTTTTTGGACCCCTTGGGGACAGGAGATGAAAAGTGGATAGTGCACAAACACGTGGTTAGAAAAAAAGGCAAATGTTTACAAAGAGGAGACATCCACATCCAAAGCTGGAGTGCATCAGAAGAAGAAGGTTATGTTGGTGTGACAGTAAAGGTAGAGTACACTGTGAGTTGTTGAAAGAAAATAAAATGGGTGTTACTGTTCGCAACTTGATGTTTTGAACAAAGAAATTCAACATAAACGCTCATCTTTAGCCAACAGAAAGGCTTTCATCACGACAATGCTAGACTACACGTGGCAAGAGAAACGCCGCATAAAAAAATGCATAATTGCGTTTAGGAAATTTTACCTCTCAGTCAGCATATACTCCTGATATTGTACCATTTTATCATCTACTCAGGTCGTGGCAAAACGTCTTGATGGAAATAAATATATAAATTGTGAGGGTGTCTGAATGGAAGTTGAAGAATACCTTGTCTCCAAAACAGAGAACTTCTTTTCCAGGGGATTAGATAAGCTTCTAGAACGCTGGAAGACAGTTGTAACTAACAAAGGACATTATATATTAGATTAAAGTTTAAATAAAAAGTGAAAGAAAAATTGTTTTTTCCTTTAGGTAGAAACGATAGAACTTTGCTTTACACCCAATAAAAAATATGTTTAATATCATTAAAAACATTCACTTCTTTTATAATGCTTCGCTTTTCTGTGTTTTAGCGAAAGATTATACACATTTCTCTTTTTTCAGTTTTTTTCTCTAAAATAAATAGTTAAACCATAATTGAAGTTGTGTGAGGCTCGATTTTGAATACTACTTCATGCATTATTTTATAATGCTTTCATTACATATTATTTCGAATATATCTTAACGCTATACAAGAAACCATACAAGCTCACATCCATATGCTTTCGTAAAATCTTTTTATGCTGATCAGTTTATTACAGAGTAACAACGTATTCTTTTACGTAAAATCTTCTTTAAGCTTTCCCATACAAATTCTTGGAGAAAATATAGAACGACCCATCAAAATCCACGTTTCATTGAGCAAACAAAAAACAAATCGAGAGAGGCTATGTTTTACGACACAGACACAGATTAAATAAAATGGAATAAACAATTTATAAAATTAGACGAAATTCCCCACCTGAATTGGAACTCCTTCTGATTGGACGAAAAAGGAATTTTTAACAGAAGTTTTAGTTCATATAACGACGCAATATAAAAGAATTCGATAATAGATATACGTAAAATTAGAAGTAAGTAAATTAAATGTAAGTAAACATTTTTAGAGAAGAGGGGAAACAATATTTCAAATAAGATTTAATAAACTCTCTTTATATAAATTAAGTGAGGGAAAAATGTAAAGAAACAAATATTTCGTTAGGTTCTGTTTGGAATTTTTTGATTTGTTATTTGTTTCATCAGTATCTCGCATTTAGAAGCAAGATGAGGTCTGTTGGCGACTCACCTCGTACTTTTGAATCCCAGTCAAGTGATGAGGTTGACAACACAATTTTACAGCTTAGAATTACTGGCTAAAAATGTCAGCATCTTACAAAACATCAATTGATATCGGTTTAAAATGAAGCAACATTGATATTTGATGATGTACTAGCTAATCGCCTAGATATTATGAAAATTCCGGGTTCTGAAATAAATATTTCTTTGTGATAAATAAATAGTTTTCTTTCTGATTTTCAGGCATGAATAACGGGAGTGTGAAAATGGTCGCTCACAAAAAAGGCTCCTAAGACACTGAGAATGAGAAACAAAAATATTCAGGAACACTTTGTGGAAAACTCAATATACGAAACGGATACATTTTAAGTGTAAAAAAATGTATTTAAATGCCAAAAAAAATGTCATTTTATTCTTTAAACTTGATTTTCTCAGTTTCTAAATTTCCCACAAGATTTTAAAAAAAAGTATCGATTGCGGAGCTACGATATTTTATATGTATAATGTACTTGTAGATTTGCATTCTGTATGCCTCAATTTTTGGAATGAGATCGATAGAATTTATTTTGTAATGTGGTGAATACAAAATGTTTTCATTAAAAATTTTTTTCAATTTCTTTTAATTTTAAAAAATACAAAATTATGATTTAAATTTAAAATGGGAGGTATACAGAATACAGACATACTTAAGCTTTCATTTTATATAAAAATATAGGATCTACCTTTAGTCTTTCAAAAGTTATCTTGCGGGTAACAGAAAGAAAGCTATTTGGTTGTTATTATTTTTGTCTTCACACTTTATGCTATTTTTTAAAAAAATACAATAATTCTATAGAAATTTTTTTTTTTATATTTTAAACTTTGTACTTTGCTGCACGAATTGTAAGAAACTCATGAAAAGCAGAAGAATTTACTGGTTTAAGAGGAATCGAAAAAGTACGACAAAATGTGCAATATTAAGACTCCGCAAGGTACTATCCCCCCTTAAATTTGTATTTACTTTAGGGGGGAATTAGTAAACGTTTTTAAATAATTAAACATCAATATTGCTTACGAAAAAAACTTAGCATCCCAGATTGTATGACATGCAATTTTTAGCGCGTTTTTCACGTAGTGTAAAAAAAGCGCTATTAGGACGCAAATTTCGTCTTCGTTCCATATTTTGTCGTACCTTTTTCTCAGTCAATAAGCAACCGATTGGCCTCGGGTTTTTCGGCATTGGGTCGCATTTGTGCCCTAGAGAAGCCGAATAATATTTAAATTTAATAATTTTAAAATTTAAATTTTTTTAATTAAATTTTTTTTTTTAAGTATAGTACTACTTTTTGTTAGTAAAAAGTTCATTAGTTGCATTATTGTAAAATACAACATGTGAAAAACGCGCTAAAATTACTTGGCCATGCCAATGATTGATATCTTGTTTATTATTTCTTATAAGTTCTAACTAGACACTTAATCTAAGGGTTAAAGATCAACTTTAAAAATCAGCAATTTTTAAAACAATTCGTAAAGATGGAGAAGTGAATGTATTATAAATAGTTCTTAGAAAAGCATAATATTTTATTTTTATATAGTTCATATTCTTTGTAATTCAATCTTTATTGACCGTTCTAAATAAAAATATTTGCATCAAATAAGTGGAGATTGCTTATTCTCACTTGCTATTTATATAAATTGTTTTATATAAATTCAGCAAAGTTTAAAAACTATATGTATATTGATATATGGACTTTTTTCGCTAGATATTCTTTCTTTATCAGAATTGATTTATAAACTGCATGCAAAATATTTTTCGAAAATTTTATAAATTGCTGGCATTTGCAAAGTACTAAAATAGCGTCGTTCACCGAAAAATGTGATATTTTCGATCGCTAAAATTTTTCGTTGGAAGTCCCGAAATAAGGCATCATGGAATTCTAAATCAGCAAATTCAGAACAATGCTGGTGAAAGCAGATAAAACAAAGTGATATTAAAAAAAACACACACACACAAGCGATAGCATTTTTGGAATAAACTAATTATTTTTATAAATTCCATTTCTCAGTAAAGGTTTTTGAAAATTTTTTCTGTTTTTGTATTTTGAATCATGTTTTTATTTGATGTTTGTAAGTTTTATTTTTTTGGTTTATTGTTTAATTGTTCATTTTCAAGGCAGATATGTAATGGCTGTATTTATCTTAAGTCTTTTAAAATTCCAAATAACCCGCTACATACATTCATTGCTATTAGTCTGCGTGGTGTTAACAAGCAGGACTGACACCAATAATATTTTGGAAAGATACAGAGATTGCAAACACAGTGAGATATTTTTTGACTGCACACACACACACACACACACACACATTTGTCCTACTATTATATTCCTAAGCGTATCAAATTTGGAAACTGTAAAAAAAATATCATTCTCTTTTATTATTAATTTTGATGGATTTTTAACATTATACATTAAAGCATAGTTGTCGAAATACTAAGCATGATATTTTGCTTGTTACTTACAAAAAAACAACAACAAAAACCTACGAACATACTCTATTTTATACATTTCTGTTAGTAAAAAATGCAACACCATGAAGGAAAAAAACTATATGAAAAAACTATAAAAAATATATTAAAAATGTCATTTCGAGTGAAAAAGTGGTTGTTTATAAACGTCGCACTATAAGTCAATACGAGGGCTATTTGGAGGTCATTTTTCGAAGCACATGTACTTTGTATGTGTATTAATTTGTTCCCTCAGGAATTTTAAAATTATGTGGTAGATTTGGAAAATACAAACATTTGGATACAAATTAATTAGAAAAAAAACTGGGAAAAAAATCAAATTTTGAGTTTAATTTTTAAAAACATAGCATGAAAAAAAAACTGTTAAGATAAATATTTCATCCATTATTTTCTTTAGAAAACCCCTAAAAAAGTAGTTTTTAATGGATAATTTCTCAAGTTAAATCAAGAATTAATAGCATTATTTGTTTTTATTATTTTAAATTTTGTTAATTAATGATGAAATCTATTATTTTAAACACACAGTTGAATAACTTTCTATTTATACATTAAATAAAATACTTGATTAAAACATTTTTCAAAGGATTGTCTCAAAATTTTATCAAAATCGTTTGGGGGTAAAAAACCTGTCACACCCTCTTTTACAGAAACGATAACACTGCATCACCTCCATCACGTTGTTTTCGAACGATTACACATTAATTCCGCTTTAGAACTCTTATACAAATCGTCTGCAAGGGTGGAACAATTAGAACGCGATAGAACGCTGTGAATTAAAAAGAGATCAAAGAGGAGGTAGAAAAGCAAAGAGAATGGTTCCACTACCACGTAAAAGGAGGTAAACAGAGTGAGTCACGAGGTATGAGCAGATGACGAAATTTCGGAAATTCGCGCGCTTCTCTAGTGACGTCACTATCACACTCGCGATCGTTTGACACAATGAGACACGTGCTTTTTATTTTCTTTCTTCTTTTTCTTCAGCGAAATGGAGTGAGTATTTCTCTGTGGAGAAAATATGAGAGAGAGAGGTGGAAAGAAAAAAAATAAAGTTGAAACGAAGTG
The DNA here is from genome assembly GCA_019973975.1 of Trichonephila clavata. Taxonomy (NCBI): domain Eukaryota; kingdom Metazoa; phylum Arthropoda; class Arachnida; order Araneae; family Nephilidae; genus Trichonephila; species Trichonephila clavata. Next base: position 78,544 of record BMAO01032756.1, read on the forward strand.
AAATATTGACGGACAGAAATTAAAGAACAATTCGAACGCAAGTGGTTATTTAGGTTCGAACAAGTTTTCAACTGATAAAACTCACAACTGACTGATTGTGTCTGTTAATGACGCACTTGGAAACAACGCAAAGCTATTGGCAATGGACTTCGTAATTTTCAACCATGGCACGAGTTGTGATGCGATTAACGTTTGTTGAAGTTTTGAATAATTAATATAAAAATAGTTTAGACACTTGAATGGGCTTAACTTCACCCACCCCCTCATATCAGATAAATATTACACAGTAAACTTTTGCTTATATCTTGCGATTAAGCTGTAAGGGCCCTAGCAGACAAACTTGGATCTTACTCTCTGAGTCACTTCCGGTGAGGTTCCTCTGACCTTGGCAATACTTCTATGACGCATTGTATTCTTAATTACGCTATCGCTACGGTTCCTTATTTTCATCCAGGAACTCCTTCCTTTTCATTCACTTCAGTTCTATTTATATAGTATTGCTTATTTGCATACAAAACGCTCATTTGTTTCTCTTAGGGGGGGGGGGTGCTTTCGAAGAAACACGTAGACGAAAGGACCAAGAGGTAATCTCCAGGGACATCTTAAGGCATAGGGCCTTACCTTTGGTGGGGGCCTCGTTTCGTTCTCGACTTTGTCAAAAAAGATCATGATCCGGATAACTCTTTCATGGTTAAATATTATTCCCGTTCATATTCTCCGAAGAATAGGGAATTTCAAACTGCTTGTCTACTGGCAAAAGTCGTAAGACTGTATTACAGTAGCGCACACAAAAAAATTTCAAGGGGGGGGGGTGTTCATGGGTTGAAAGTCCCTCAAATCGTATCATACCTCAAGACAACACCAATTGATTCTTCTGATTTTGTTAACAAAATACAGTAAAAATAAGCTATTGAACTAATAATTAGCATTAATTAATAAAATAAATTGTTAATTGCAAGAACTTAAATAAATTTTACGTTATATATCTATATGATTATCATCAATCGAAAAAAACTCAAGGGCTTTGGGGAGGGGGGTCCGGACCCCTAGAACACCCCCCCTCCTTGTGTGCGCCATTGCTGTATTATTATGTGATGACCATTGTCTATATCCAGGCCTAGGCCTAATACCATAAACAATCATTCAACTCATTAAGTTGAAATGCAGCCATCGGTCGAGCCGGTTTGTGCTTAGGTTTTTGAGATTGGGAGTCATGCATCTCTTTATTTGTTTCAAATTACCGTTTGAACGAGTATTTGCCAATGCATGTTTTTTTTCTGTCTACTTTTAATGATCTTAGGTGAGGCCTTATTTTGCATAGGGGCCCAAGGCCTCAAAAATCTTACCGTTTTCAGTGACATACACAAAGGGGTGAACCCCACCCCTTTGTGTAAGTCACTGAAAGCGGTTGCTTTTCAAGATGAGTTTCGCATATCGAAGTGCCGAAAAACGAACTTGCATCCCATCCCTCTCTTCAAACTTCCACATCTCGCCAACACGAGGACTGTCAAACTGTGTACCAGCCTATCCAATCGACAGATTTTTAGTGGCTCCAGGATTTGAACCCACTCCTCGACAGAATTCGATAAAACCAACTACTCGATGGTCGTTACCAGATTGTGACCTTGAACACTCGGTTACTGTTGCTTAATTCAGAACTCAAATAGTAAAATTCAAATGGCATGACGAATCTAATTGTGGGCTGATAGTGTTATCATTTTCTGAAGTACTAATGCGCGATTGCGATGTTCCTTATGCGTCAGTGATTTTGAAACTGTATGGAGCACCCACAGAGATACACAAATTGACACGCGTCCGATTCTCGAGTACAGAACAATTAAGTATTAAAAAAGGCACAAAAAAGTAAGAAATATGCAAGTTTTTCACAACATAGCATCAATAAATAAAACGAGAATACGCATATATACACTTGCTAGAAAAAGTCTGCATTCACGTACTATTGCTTACATAAACAGCGAAATTTTTTTTTTTTTTTAAAACTGGAATTTGAAATTTTTTAAAAATTATATTTTATTTAGTTCGTTTCAAGTATTGAGAATAACTAAAGTAAACTCGGTTTGCTTTCATAGCTTTTAAAATAAAGACAGGTTTGTAGCGATCGTAACAAAAATCAAGTAGAAAAAGTCTGCGTTCACTGTTTTAGTATAATAACTATAAAAATTATTTAAAAAGGGTAATGAGCTATTTAATAGCTGGTTGGGATAACCCCGTCTGTTGAGAACCTCCTGAAGTCGTTTCGGCATTGAATTATTAAGTCTACGGGTTTCTTCAGAGCTTATCTTTTGACATTATCTATTTGACATCTCTTCAGCATATCCTTGCTAGATATGCCGAATCCGAAGCTCCAACAAATCCCATAGATGTCAGATCAGGTGACTGCGGGGGCATTTGTAATTGATTTGGGACATAATACAAGAGCTAAAGCTTCATCTCAGTGATATGCTTAGAATCGTTGTTGTGTTGGAAACGAAACGACACGATCCTAGGTCCAGTTTGGTGGCACTTTCCTTTGCATTTTTTATTGGACATCAAGGTAATCATATCTGTTCATAATTGACTCGATATACAACAACTCGCCATACACTCCCACATATAATTCCACCGTCACTGTACTTTACGTTGGTACTAAATGCTCTTTTTGGAGCACTTGTCCAAGGTTTTCTGCATACCAATTTACGATATTATACGGCAATATAAATAAATTTCAATAATATCGCATTAAATTTTATTTTTTTTACCTCTTCATACTTTACTTTTGATCCTTGGTCAAGGGACGAGAATGACAACTCAACTGGCACTCCCTCTCCGAACTTCCCCACTACGCCATTGGGAGGATTTTGAGCCTAAACAGATTTAACGTGTTTACCCCTCTCCACCACGAATCTTCAGTCGCACTGAGGCTGGAACTCATGACAAGCCGACCAAAAGTCCCTGACCATGACCACTAAACGAGCACGACCACATAATTCATCAAAAAAGGAACACTATGAGATATCACGTAAATGAAACGGCATAGAAGATTTTATTCAGTAACATCAGCTATGAGTAATCTTGTAGTGCTTCTTTTTTTCAATTTCAAACTACTGTAAATAAAATCTGTAAAATAAAATTTTTGTGAAATTTGCTTCGAAATGAATGAGTTAATAATGAATGGCCTATTTTTAAAATCAAATTTTAGTATTGTCAATAATTTACCATACTCTATTCAGAAAATAAATTTAAAAAAAGCACTCTGCCATACTTGATTTAGACTTTTAACCCTTCGTACAAATGAAATTGCCTGATCATTCACTAAAAATGTAAAACTACAGTAAAGCTAAGATAAAGAAACTTATCACAGTAAGTGTGGCAGCAAATAATTAGTAAGCTTATCACATGTTTCCGAATTCCTTTGCAACAATGGCTGCAAGCTATTTGGCAGCAAACAACATTTGAATATTGACTTTGAGCTTAATCTACGTATCAGAAATACAATGCTCGCAGTATGGAAAGATATTATTTTGTACAATTATTTTACGCAAATACTATTATGTACCATGATATAATAGTTTCGTAATTCGCGCCATTTAGTGAAATCCGACCTTCAGTTTGGCTTACTTACCAATTGTATTATTCATAGCCATTTTAATTGATCATTATTCGAATAGGCTAGGTGACTGAACCGTGATTTTGCAACAGCTTATAAATGGATGATCTTTTTGTTTTAAGAGTCAGTTGATTCAGAATATACACATAAAATTGCTTTTTAAGAATATTATTACAGTAAAACTATTTAAATGCAATTTTTTGGCTGAAAATGAAGAAAGAATGATACATTTTCAAAACATTCTTCTTTTGTGGAAAATGCTTCTATAATAATTATATTTTGTCTATATATAGCTAAGACTTTTCTAGAGAGCCTCAACTAGGATTTTTGAACAATTCCCTTTATTTTCAGAGTTACTATTAATTAAAATAATAAAACGGGTGTTTTTGGTTAAAACTTCTTCACTCTGATGTATTGAAATACGAATAAATCCATGACTAAACAATGCAGATATGAGAGTTGGGTATTAAGGAATATTTGGTAATATGTGTGGAATCTTGAGGTTTATTAAGAAAAACTCATATAATGCATTGCTGTGAGAGTTGACCATTTGTTGTTGCCATACCACACACTCTGCTACAAAACAAAGTGTGTTTAGTGATTTTCAAATATTCTTGCAGTTAACATTTTAAACTATTAGTAAACATGTAACTTGTGAACATTAAAATCAAGTATAATTTACACTAAAAGAATTAAAGTTTATAATACTGTGGTCGGTTTTTAGCTGACAATGTTTTGTTCTTCAGTTTAAGGGTTCATTTTCCAAGATGATGTTTCGGGGAATATGGAATACTAGATATTCCATAATACCTTACACATTCCATTTTGATGCATCTTTTGTAATAGACTTTATGTCATCAACTATAGAATCAGAAACAAAGACGCTGAATGTATCTTTTGTAACGGAAAATTCTCATTACATTTGAATAATTTATTTTTGTAATACTATTCTTAAGACAATTGTATATGTATATTATAATTCGTGCGCACGCACGCGCGAGTGATACTAAATATCAAAAATAAAAAATATTCAATTGTACTCCTTTGGAAAATCCGAGCGTACATAGTTAATCACGTTAATTAAAACATTCTTCCAAAGAATTAAAATTATATATTTTTCCATGGACTGGGTATTTATAGTTAAAATATGAAAAATTTAAGAACATTTCATTTTTTTCCCCTTTCGAATTTTTGTATATACCCAAACGGTTGATCTAAAAAGCACAAAATTATCTCATTTTAAAAATACGCCAACTCCCCCCCCCCCCGCTTCATTAGAGGAAGATAACGCATCATTTGGAGACTTCACCTTGACCTTCAAAAAAGCATTATCTAAATGGTCCCAGAATGAGTTTTACAAATCCACCCGAACACCTTGTTTTATTATAAAACGTGATATTACACTCTCCGGGAAAGATAACTAAATTTGCTGCTGATACAAGAATGAATTTTCAGTTTTATTAGCATTTTTTTTATTTGAAAAAGGATTTACTTAGCCTTTTTTGATTACATTAGAGGAAAAATGGCATTTACAAATCAGCAGAAATATGTGGATTTGCATTTGGGCATGCAATACTATATATATATATATAATCTAGTATTATTATAAGGTATAATATTTAAAGAAAATTCAAGATGAAAGCTTTACTTGTTCTTCAGTTGAAGATTAATCCAAAAAAAATGCTCATTCTACGGGTGAAAACTGAACATTAGTGGGTAACCTGAAAATTAATACCGAGCAACGGCTAAGCTTCTGTAACTAATAACACGTTGGGCGCCAAATTATAAGGGGGTGTATTAAATTGGGGGAAAATTATGAGGACCCAATGTAATAAAGGGACATGCGGGAAAGGGGTTCTTAACTAAGTCCCCCAGTTAATTAAAATACGTTTATTAGACAAAACATACATTTAAATACATAACTACAGAGCTAACATTTAGATTAGAATTGAAAGGGATTAGTGCGCATGCTCGTACGTTCTTACAGTTCTGAAGCTTGGCCATCACTGAAAATTGTTCTACCCGCTGGAGGGCGTGAAAGTCTTTCTACTGTTAATGTGGGAGGAGTCTAAGCAACAGGGGGTTACAAGTTATTAATAGCTTGCAGGTTTTATCGTATTCCTTAAAAAATTTATAATTATCTACATTTTTAACATAATTATCAATATTTAAATTATAAAGCATATTAACCACCAGCGAGTGTATTTTACGAATTCAAGTAGCTACTGCAATTACTATTGAGAAAAAACACTTAAATTGTTGTTATTGCTAAAGCCAACAGATCAAGGCACGCGAAATCCATTATGGTAAGGGGCTAGTTTTACGCCTGTCATTAGCAGTAGCAGGGGACAGAACGATTTGGCTCGGTTCCGCCCCAATTTTGAGAGAGAACACCCTAGGAAGGTAGTCAAAGTCCCTTCCCCTTCCATCAACCTCACAATAGTATTTACGGATCGACGAATATTTAGAGTGCCCCATGCCGTCCAGACACTATACATTTTTAAATACCTACGCCTTCTCCGGGATTCGAACCCAGACCCTGCGGCACAGCAGTCAACGCCACTAACAACTATATCGGATGGGCAATTACATTTAAATTAGCTTTATTCTATACCAGATTTTTTTGTGTGTCTATAATGCCTTTGCAGCCACCCTTGGTGATTGATATCCACAAAACCTGTTCTTTCTGGATCTCAAAAAAAGAAACATACTTTCCAAATTTCAAGTCTGGCGTTCTAATAATTCAAAGACGAAATTTTTGTTAACAACTCCCCCGTAATCTCCGTTGGGATTGGATTCCACAAAATCTATTTTTAGAGGATCCTGTTTACCAAAAAAGAAAGAAAAAAAAACTACCTATGTTTGCCAAATTTCAATTCTACAGCTCGAAAACGGGAATTTTTTTCAAAACGGCTCCCTTAATTTACCTTGTGGGTGAATTTTTGCATAATCTTTTTTTATCGGATCTCCACTAAACAAAAGAAACCTGCGTGTAAAATTTCAAATCTGCTCGTCGAATAGTTCCAGAAATCTCGAGGTGAGTGAGTGAGTCGCTTTTCTCCTTAGTTGTGTTTTAATCTAGTAAACATTAATGTTTTTAATTATTTGCCACGACCATTACGTGGCTTGTAAAAACAATTTCTTTACTTCTCATTTTCAAGCTTTTCATTCAACAATTATATTCTATGTGCTCAAGTGAATATTACTATTTTATAAAGTGCCACAATTGCTCTTAAATTCATTGATGACATATCTCGAAGAAGCTTGGAAAAATTTTAAGTTCTCTCATTAATAAATATTGCTGTTAACAGAAGGTTCTTTCGAAGTAAATCGTAGTTTATTTTGGAACTCTCTGGTAATTACAGTAGATTTTCTTCCTTTAGGAAACATATAATAGCACATGTATAAATCTACAATAGTACTGATTCAAAGAACACAAATATTGAACACAGTTGTTCAAATCAGTAAATCACAATTTTGCATAAGGCAGATGAAACGCACAGTCACTGTCAAATGTTTGACTCCAATGTCGCTTCCTTGCATTGTGCTTATATCGGCTGGAAAGAACTTCCTAGGAGTTTTCGGAGAACTCTTCAAATGATCATTCTAGATTTTTCCTCAATTTTCATGGGAATCTATTTTTGTCACCTAATATGGCGACTAAATTTGTCGCCAAGGTCATTCCCATCCGCATAGCGTAATTGAAAGAGTATTCATTCTCTGCTTACAAATGATCTTCCCGGCTACAAAACCCTTTCGTCAGAAAAGCGAACAAAGTCCAAAATTTTCGTTACAATATAATTTATATTAAAGCAATTATTTGAAAAGGAACACAGAAAAAATTCTTGCATAATTTAGTTTCGAATATCTTATGGTTTCAAGCCATTCTTTTATTTTCTCCTTGAAATTCTCATCACCGACATAAAACAAAAATGAGGATAAAGAACGATTTTTTTTTATGAATACAAAATGGAAATCCAAAACATTATGTGATACAAGTACGAAAAGGACTCTCGAAATATGTAATTGGTATTCATAAAATCCTCACGAATTTTTATAACAAATGAATGAAGTTTAAGAAACAAAGCAACAATAGATGAGTTTTATAAAGAAAAAAATGTTCATCAGTACGCATTAAGCGGATTATATCAATTCTCTCTCTCTATTTATATTCCTGAAAGTTTTACCATTTTTCTTTCTTTTTTTGATATTCGTAGATGTCCCGTTCTTCTATTTATATCCTCATTATTTCTTTGTTCTTCGAAAGTCTCGTCATTGAATTTCTTGTTAAAAATTCATTATGGAAATAGGAACGATTGTTCTTTTTGTCGAAAAAGTCCCATTCTGTTGCTCGGACACTTTGCCGATTGGAGAAGGAAAAGCTGAACCACTGCGCATGTCTGTTTCGAATTTTTAGTTAATCTTCTTACACATAGGAAAGTTTTATTTAAATCGTTTGAGAGAGAATCATTAATACTTTATTTTTATTAATTGATTAATTCAGCCTTCTTTATAAATATAGGAGTTTAAATTTTCAAATCGAAATAAATGGCAAATTAATTTAACAAATTTTTGTTAATTAATGTGTAATTTCTGAAATTATTCATTTGAAAAATTCAATTTAAAGAATTATGTTTTTCGTCAAAAAAGAATTGAAACAGTCTTTTTCATTCATCTCATATCTTAGAGATGATTAAATTTAACATTATTAAAAAATAAAAAATAGAATTATGATGCTAAGTTCATGTAACATCATGGTCACATAACTTCAATCCCGTGTTTCCAGCTCATAAAAAATCCCGAGGTGCCCTAGTGATCTTTTCCTTTTTCCACAGGGTTTACTGTCTTTGGTAAACACGGGCTTCACGAACCCGGGGTACCCTAGTGATCCTTCTCTATTTTCGACCCTCTTTCTTGTCATTCAATTCATTCTTTCTTTCTCTTCCCGTCTAGACCACAGATATTAAAACAAATGTTTGGCGCAGTATAGCCGAAATTGGCTCTTGCGCCAATAAACCCCAAAATTACTCACTCACTCCAGCTCATAAATTCATGTGACGTCATAGTTACATGAGGAATACAATTGCTCATTTCAGCCAATCAATGCATGCGCTTCGCTGTTGCCAACTTTTGCTTTTTTCTGAAACTTTGTTTTAAAAAATACACATTTAATAACACACTTAGGTAAATAAAATACTTTTGATTTGAAAGTACTCATACGATAAAATAATTTTTTAACCTTGAAAAACTTTTCACAGAATCTTAATACCTGAACATCTTTATCGAATTATCCAATTTGAATTTTTATTTCAAGTTAACAAATAAAAAAAATTACAAGTGCAATGCCAGTTTTGAATTTAAGTAGGACACGTGTTTGTGCATTTATTATGTAACCATCAGTTTAGCCCCTTACGATAAAATAATTACATTTTTTAGAATTAACATCTAAAAAAAAATAGAATTTTTTACTTATGGGACTCAACTTTCATATAAGTTTAAATACGAATGCTTTAAATAGTTTATGTTCTAAAATTTCATTCAAATCTGATAATTTGTTCTAGAGATATTTGGAAAAAATAACTCATTTGAGGAACCTGTACTAAACAGCTTTGTGCTAGCTGATTGATTATATTTTTCTCGTTTTTAACACCACGTGATAAATGGATCTACAGATAAATACTGTAACTTATAGTTTACCATCCCTTAATACTTATATCTTTTCTAATGTAAGTTTGAGCTACGAGAGAGAAATTAATGGAAAAAATACTTTTTTTTACCTACAACGAGCAGTTTAAATGTCAACACACATTTTAGTATGTTACAATTTAGCATCTTTTATAATTGTATTTAATAACTCATAACCACATGTTATTATTCTTATTTCTTGTGTTTTCAAAAATTTTGAAAATAGTTACCGTATTTATATTTGAATCTAAGCCGCAATCCCCGCCCCAATGTTAATGCTGCTGAAAATTGGGTGCGCCTTAGAATCGAAGGGGAAAATATTCGTTGGATGGGGCAATAAAAGCAATTGTAGGTCAATTTATGAATTTTTTAAAGTTTATAACATTGGTAAAATAACTCATTATTCCCTTCTTATTAGTTCTCATTTTAAATGTATTTTAATTTCGTAAAATTAGATATCGATGAACCATTTTGCACTTTCTTTTCATTTTTCGTAAAATTTGCTGAGAATTTGGGGTACGACTTAGAATAGACGGTGGCTTAGATTCGAATAAATACGGGTTAGGTATAGAAAAGCATCAAGTAGAAATATTTTTATCGTCAAATGTTTATTTAAGGTATCCGACTACCCTAAAATTGTGAATTTTACCAAAAATTAACAATTTTTTTATGATTTACTTTATAGGCCATCTTATTACCTTTATAAAAATACCGAGTTTATTATTTTCCGCTCACTAGAATAAAAACTACATGTGTTTTAGTGAAAGCAGATGCCATTTCTTTAAGCACGATGTCATACTTTAAAACGCGTTTTACTCGAAAATGTGTTTTTTTTAAAAAATGCTCAAACGGGGTCAGCGATTGCTAAAAAGGTTTTGAAAATAATTAACAGAAATTTTTTGTGTATGTTCTGTTTAATAGTAGAAGTGTTTTAACCTTCAGATTAATCAATGAATGCCTTATTAAAAATTTACAGTCCCTTATGTGAATATAATCACTGTTTTTTTAAGCAATATCCTATAATAGCTAAGATAAAGTGCTCTAGTTTTTGTAAAAATTTAAATATCTCTTATCTTGAAAGTCATTTCAAAACTGAATAACATAGCAACACATCAGAATTGAAAAATTGAAAATTTGTTCATAAATTTTTGGTGTAGAATGGGCCGCGTTTATATTATTTTTTTGTAAACTGTTACCAATTTTTTCCCATTTTAGTAATTATAATATCTTTTTCCTTTTCTTAATTGAAGCATATTTTTCTTAAATTGTACTAAGCAAATCTAGAAACAGCAAAAAAAAAAACATATTTCCCCCTTTTTTTTTTAAAAAAATTTTTTTTCTCGCAAGTAGTCGGATACCTTAATGCTAGGAGATTCATTTTTTTTGCAGTGGACTTCTGGAAATCCTTGCGATTATTGAGGGGCTCCGTGGAAAACTAAAATTAATTTGAGAATGCGTGGAGTAAGTTAGAGGGGCTGCGAAAGGTTTGATATAAAGTGAAATATTTGAGATCTATTTTCATTATCATGAAAGTTAAAATAAATTAGAAGTGTTTCCACATGCTAAAAATTTGGAGCAAAAAGAAGCCTTTTTACAGTAGAACAATAATGGTATAGGTACATTAAGAGTACGCCGAACTCTTTTTTCACACAGTAAATACGTCCTTTAGAAAGCAGTGCAAAAAAAGTACGTTAAAAGAAGTACATGCGACGTATGGTGAATTTAGGTTTATGTTCCACAATTTTAAGAAATCGTGTATGATAAAAAATCTCTTAATGTCTTCCAAAATAATCTTGCAAAAAGAGTAATAATAAAATCCATGTTTCACGTTGTGACGGATCTATACGGGTTTTCACCGAATGCAATCCATGCAGTATGGGAAACCGGACACTATACGAACATTGAAAATCATCCCATGTGGAAAACATGCTTGAAGAAAGAAAAAATGTCGCAATTTTACCTTGATTGTGGAAAATTATCACTTATTTTTCGCTGTACCATTGTACACCTTCGTTTTTTCAATGCAAGGACTCTGATTCTATTCAACAGCAGTAGTTGAGTAGAACAGCACTCTGATGATTGTTCGTACCATGCCATAGCTAACGCAGAAAAACGCGTCAACATTTGCTACTTTCGTTGTTGAGGTCCTCGTCTTCATCCGTTTCATCGTCAACAGGGTCGGATTCTTCTTGCACGGAAGTCACAATCTCGTCATTATTTAGCATTTGAAATCCACAATCTTCTGCATTGCATGCCATCCAGGTTTCTACATCAACAAAACTCAACAAAAGAGCACGTATACACCCCCTCACTTGGAAACAAACTGACCTAATATTCCGCGCAGATGTTTACCAAATCACACAACTGAAATTCCCCAAATATCCCTCACTTTGGGTCTTCCCGTCACTTTTGGCTTCACACGAAACAACTGTTGAGCGTTGCACTGTTCGAAAACGTATCCGGACTTTGGTTCGGATATTTGACGCTCCGGATAATAAACTTTCGGATAAACGACGTTCTACTGTATATCAAGTGAGATAAACTCGTTTAAATCTTCCTCATTCAGAGGGCACGATTCTCGAAATTTTTTAAAAATTCTTGCTAGAACAAAAAATGAGTACAAAAAGACCCCCCCCCTTTTAAATACGGGTACCGAGTTATTCAGGGGCGAAGCTGCCACCGTATTAGCCGTATCAATAATACGGGGAAGCTTCAGGGGCCCCACCATGTGTAAGCAAAATATCCTAAACTACTGAGGAGATTCAAAAAAGGCCCGAGAAAAATTATTTTCGGAGCAATTTTCATAAAAGGAGAATGTTTTGAAAATACGCCATTCTTTTTTAATTTGTTGTCAAAAAAATTAGATTTGAATATTTTTCTCTGGTAATAATATTTTTAAAATAATTTTATACGTATATTTTAATTTAAGTGACACTAAATATCAAAATTAATTCATTTATACACTTGTTCAAATTCAAGATTCAGAACTTAATCAGTCACCTTTAAAAAAAGTTATTTTCTGAGAAGAAAGAATTATGAAAATTGAATGCAAATTAATTATCATTTGTATAAACGATCATGATATCTGAGTTATTAGTAATTTAAAAAATACGTAAGAAATCACGAGGAATTGCATTAAAACCCAAATTAAAACGAAATAAATTAAACGTAATTAAAATTGTTTTATGTGAATGAATAGAACACTGTAATTGAACTCCAGAATCAATGTAGGTTAGCTATCAGATAAAATAAACAAACGGGCACTCACGACTATTGATGACTTTTACACAACCTGTTTCGCAAAAGAATAAATAAAACAAAGTTGTTACAGTTGTAACTAGTGTAGTTGATCGATGAGTTTAAAACTTTCGTTTTTATTCCCAGTTCAGTGCACAGGTTTCCATTTAATCTAGTAACAAATCAGTTCATTCTCAAAGACAGATACTTTTGAGGAAAAGAAAGAGAGATGCCACATTTTCCAGTGTATAAATAATTAATATATTTTTGTTGCGTGTAAAAAATCCCATTAGATACGCTTTATGAAGAAAGCGTCATGCAAGCATTGTTTGAATGTTCGCTTCTCTGCTGAAAGGGTATTGTGGTTGGAAATATCGTTTGTAGGCCAGGAGAAAATACCCTCCAATAACGTTAAGAGTAGAAGTGACCTTGGACAAAAAAATTCGGTCGTCATTTGTTGCAAAGTCCTCAAATTAAGCGAAAAAATAGAGAAAAGCCAGAAGGTATAATTATAAGAAGAAGCTCCTGAAAGAGTCTTCCCCAGCCTATATAAAGGCAATGTACGGAAGTGGCATTGAAGTCAAACATATGACAACGACTGTGCGGTTCATTTGCTTAATGTGAAGTTTTGATTACGGATCTGAATATCTGAGTTCTACATTTGCAGGATTTTTTAATCTCTGCTACAGTAGATTTGTACGTGTGCAATTTGCTTGATGTTAGAAAAAAACTTTTTGCAATAAATCACGATTTGCACGATTCAACACGTAACAACACACACGCACACGCAAGAACACACACATGCACACGCACACGAAAGCACGTACACACACACAATCATACACTCCATAAGAAAAAAGCGACACACACTCAACAAGGGACCTTCGAACTATTAGAGCAACAGACTTGACAAGCATGTTTTTTTTATTGAGTAGAAATCCGATGTGTGTGTGAGTACGGGTTTTACGAAAATTGATTCTTTTGGGGGCGGGGTGCAAGGGGGTTATAAATAATCCCGTTTTTGAATTTTTAGACCAACAGACTTGAAATTTGTCACGCATGCTCTTTTGTTAGAAGCAAAGATCAAGTATGAACAGTTTTTACAGAAATCATCTCCCCCAATACTGCAAAAGATTATATTAATATATTTGACAGTTGATACTTATAAGCTGACAGATCAACATGGGATTAACATTTCAGCTGTATTCATTTATTTGATTTTTCAAATTTTATTTCCTAAAACATTCTTTCTGCTAAATTATTATCTACTTACATTTATTCAAAATACTAATTGAATTCTGACTTCATTACTTTTTTTTTTCTGGACTGTTATATTTTTTAATTCATTCGTACTAGGAACAGGTATACTTGTTTGTATATACAGTCGATAATACGACCCTCGCTAATTCAAAGTATAGGCTCAACCCCTAGAAAAACTCTTGATATTTCGAACTAAAACAATACGTTTCGTTACGCTCAATATTTCGAAGTAAAATCTGTGGCTGGCCGGAATAGAATACGCAATAATTGGAAGTGATCTTTTAAAACTCTCGACAATTCAAACACTCCCTTTCACGTAGAGTCGCGTAGCAAATAGACCTTACATATTTTGTGTTGTATTGTTTCTACTTGTCTCCTCTGTAACATAGTCCCTTTGATGACCATCGGAGTCGACTCCGATAACTCTGACAGAAGCTAAAGTGTCACTAAACAAACCTCTCAACTTTTCCCTTGAAAATCATGTTGATGCGGACATTTTTCAAGCTTCATTTTTCTAAAAAATTCTATTGACAAAGTTAGATTGAATGCCATAAAACAAAAAAAGATAATAAATTTTTTTGACGAAAAAATCTGTTATGTACAGTATATACTCTTTTAATAGTTGTTTTTAATACATAAATGTATTCTTTTAACACAGAACTTTTAACTTTTGTATAATATTTATACTGTATATATAGTATGTACATTTTAAAAATACTTTAAAACAATTTTATACATATGTGCAATTGTTGTTTTATATTACATAGTTTCAAATTTTTAAATGTCTTAGAAAAAAATTTTCCGTCTATTTTTCTACCCTTTTGATAATTGAAACTCTTGATAATTCGAAGTTTTTCAATGGTCCCTTCAACTTCGAATTATTTAGAGTCGACTGTATATATATATATTGGGACTCCATTTTCGATTTGTATATATATTCGGGTTTTGTATCGCTTTTTAAAAATGTCTTTTTGTTTCTGAAGTGAGAAAGTTTTGAAAAGTTTGTGGAAAGATCACCCGTGTCTTGTCATTTCCGTCTCCTGTTCCTAAAACCAGAAATGATATTGCCTTTGAAGGAGACTTCAGAAACAATAGCCTTGATTAGATTTTCCCTTGTTAACTTATTCATCCAATTTTCCCCCATTGCAGCGAGCCGCAGATAGGCTGCATTAGAAATATATCCTAGTTCTTATCTCGAAAATAGTTTTACACTTGAAATCATAAAAGAATATGGGACAAGGTCTGCGTCTTCAATAACCAGCATGCAGAAGGGTTCCTACAGAATGGTACCATAGCAATAAAACAAAGAAATATTTAGAAATTGTTTAGTTCGGGTATATTTTGATACAGTAGAACGTCGTTTATCCGAATCCATTGGGACCGGACACCGTTCGGATAACCAAAAACCGAATGCGATCCATGCAGTACGTGATACCGGACGCTACACGAATATTGAAAATCATCCTATGCGGGAAACGTGCTTGAATAAAAAGCAAAAGCGGTTCAAAATGTCGCAATTTTACCTTTATTGTAGAAAATGATCACTTATTTTTCGCTGTACCATTGTACACCTTCGCTTTTCACTTTCGATTCTCTACAGAACTAAAATAAAAAAAATTTAACCACATTTAAAGAAAATTGCGATACAAACTTGATAATAATAGCCCCAAATATAATTTTATCAAATGATGCATTGATTATGAAACATTTCAAAATGCATTAAAGAAATAAAATATTTTTATCTACAGATAGTTTTCGTAGTTATAGTCAGTAGAAGGCTTATTCTGCGTTCTGTCAGCCAATCTTGAATTCTCCGTGTATAATTATTAACTGGTAAAATTTTTGGGTGGTCACCCTAAATTGTCTTGGCTGT
This sequence comes from Trichonephila clavata, assembly GCA_019973975.1. Classification (NCBI taxonomy): domain Eukaryota; kingdom Metazoa; phylum Arthropoda; class Arachnida; order Araneae; family Nephilidae; genus Trichonephila; species Trichonephila clavata. Next base: position 94,206 of record BMAO01032756.1, read on the forward strand.
CTACCGGTCGATCGCGACCGACGTAATGCCCACCCCGGGTTTATAGATAAGATAAGTTTTCGGATGTTTAAAAAATACCAGAAATCGGAGGAAAAAAGCTATTTTCACAAAAACCTTCATTGTTTTTTACGCTTTTGTGTGACGTACTTTGTTGCCAAGTAAATAAAATAACTTAGATTCGATCAGGAAAGTAGAGGCTCGGAAGAAGTAACATTGCGCGAACGAATACAAAGGGACAAGTAGATGGTAACCTCAAAAACGTGAAAGTCAATTCTCTTACTGTGTGTCCGAAAATTCATTATATAAATAGCTTTTAATGTTAAATTTAGTAAAGAAAACTCTGGAACTGAAACATAAATTTTAATAGCATTCCATGCTATTCACTTCCCCCTTCTTAAAATGCCATTCCGTGATCTGTTTGTTGTCTTAAAATGTTGATAAAATTTGTTGCAACATTAAGTACGTCTTGTACAAAGTTTATCTCTCAAAATTATCTTAAAGCTAATGAAGGGCTAAGATAACACTCATATCAAATATAAAACAATACAAACTATCTCCCCTTCTTTCGCTGTCGTTCGACATTTCTCAAACATTTCTTTGGTAATTCTTATTTGAGTTAAGGTTGAATCACCCTTTCGCGGGTTGCCATTTCTCACGTTCTAGTACTTTAATACTAACAAAAGGAACCTGCCTGCATAATTCCAAGTCTATAAGTTTCAAAAACAAATCCCCCCCCCCCGTAAACTCCCTGTTCTTAGCGGATCTCTCCTGAACAAAAGGAGTGTAAACGCCAAATTTTAACCCTGTTAGCTAGCGTTTTTCAAACTTTGGGGCGCGCGGTCCTAGAGGGGGTGTGATAACTCTATGAGGGGTGGCGCGAGCATACTAAAAAGTCTTAAACAAAAGATTATTTTTTAAAAGTTATTAATTTACTGAAAGTAAACAAACAAAATACATTCAGGCATAATAAAAAATAAAATATATATTTAAACTGATATTATATATATATACACACTTATAAATATATTATAATATACACACACTTATAAATTTATCAGTGCTGCACAATGTACATTATAGTTAAGGGGACATGGTACGATTTACACAAATTTTTTAAATTTAATAATTTGCATAATTTTTTTTGGTTGCCTTCTATCTATATGTATGATGTAAAACAGATTTTGTGCTGAAAATTTCATAAAAAGATAACCATTTAATTTTTTAAAGGAAAAACTTGAAACTTATGGAGTGATTTTAAATTGTTACTCCGCCTACAAAAAGTGATTTACAAGTACCTTCCACTATGTATATCAAAAGTTGATATTTGTTTTGTGATAACATGATTGGTATTCGTACGATACTTCTTTTTATGAATGCTTATTGAAAATTCCTTAAAAATGCGTGGACTCTAAATTGAATTATTTTTTAAAAATTAAGTATTGCTTAGATTGTAAAAAACGCATATTAACTTAAACTCCATGTACTATTAATAACAAGTGGAACACATATCCAAGCATTAGGCACAATAGAAATAAAGCCTTAGCACATTTAAAATGAAGACAAATTAGTTAAAATAGCGAATATTTCTTTCAGAGATAAGTTAGTTTAAAGTTTTCATTTGTCATAGGAATGGGAATAAAAACAAATATAAAAGATATCATAACTTTGCGTTTTTTAAATGTAGAACTTAAAAATTTTGTTAGTTTGCAGAAAAGTATATAAAAAATAATTAAGACTAAAACGATTAGAATTTTGATTTTTTTGACCGATTTTTGTCAATTGAATCGTATACTGAGTCCTCTTAATTTAACAATACTAAATTAAGAACAACATTAATAATTACCAATGTTCCCATGGATTTGTCATATATAAAATTATATACAAAAGTTAACACTTATCGTGATAATTAGTACGGTTTATAATTATCCCCTTAACTGATGAATTAAAGTTACGCGATTCGCTCCCCAACGCCCCTGTGTTAGGTGGAAAATCACGTACGCACGCGAATGTGATGTGTTGGGGGGGGGGGAGAAAAGAATAAAAATAAGCAAATCCATCACAAATACTGTCAAGGTCCTTTTATTTCATTCTAAAGTCTTCGGAATATTTTTATGGATAGTAGTGCACATAAAATATCGTACTTCGGAAAGACGTATATATACGTCCGGGGCAATTAACACTTTAACTGAGCGAGACATTTATATACGTCGGTGGCACTTAAGATGTTAAAGTCGTATTGTAGTTTTATGTCGAATAGTATTATTGAATTGTATATATTGCTACTGTATGGAAGGGGGAGGGGAGCGAGGAAAATTATGACTGAATATTGGGTCGCAAATATTGAAACTTTGAGAAGCACTTCTGTAGGCCTAATATTCCAAAAATGGGTATATTTATCTATAATGCACTTTTATTCTCTTTGGAGTCGATTTCTGCAAAACCTGTTTTTATTAGATCTCTACTGAACATAAGAAACATGTTTTTAAAATTTCAAGTCTGTGGGTCCAATAGTTCTAGAGATATCGCGATGAGTGAAAAAGAGTCGCTTCTCTCCTTAAGAATTAGAGGCGAGTGTATTACATTTATTCTCTAATGTGTTCCGATTTTTTTAATTAAATTTTTTAATTGATATTAAAAAAATTTAAGAAATCCCTCTCCCCTTGTATTATTTTGTTACCGAAACATCTGTCGCAGCTGATTTTAAGTGTATCAGTAGCAAAACCTATAAAAAATAAATTTATTAATAAACTTTGATTTTCCTTCTCTATTCTACAATTTGTTCCACCCAAGCAGTTAGATATACACTTCTCCATTCTGTTCACTGGCGCAACTGCACGGAACAACACGTGACGACAGCAGACGATTGTAACACGAATCGAATTGCTGCCATTCCGCTATTCCCTAATTAAGCAATAAAATTCACTTTTCGTATTGTACAGAGCCGGTTTCGTGGCAGCCTGTCGAAACGTTATCCCCCGCTAATCGATGCAATATGTGCGACTGCCAAGTCGTGTCGAAGACACGAAACAACATAAGTGTATTTTTTCCGACTCACGTAATCCGTTACGAGATCTCGTGATTTTTCAAATCAGATGTTCCCCAGAGAAGACATTTTCTATTCTTATTTTTATTTTATTTTATTATTATTATTTTTCTCCCTCTCGCTTTCATTGCCATCGAGCTATGAATAAAAAACTAGCTGCTTTTGTCGTCAAACATGGATGCACTTCTGTTGATTGGTTTGAGTGAAAATCGATCGCATAAGAGAATATGGATTCTTTACTTTATGTCATCATTTATTCACCTCTGGGAAAAAAAATTGGAAAACATGTAAAACGTTCTTTTTTTCCCCTCCCTCGTGAGTTTTAATTGGTTTTTATGAAATGTTTCGGAAAATTGAGCTATAAGGTGAATTCGGGTAATCGCGTCAGTTTCGAATTAGTTCGCGGGGAAGATTGAATTTATTTTTTCCCGCCACGAAAAATTCGATTAATTTCTTGTAGGCTTAAGCATTTTTCTTCGTAATAAAAATATTTACTTTTTATAGTTTGAATAGTTAACATATAGTTATAAAAATAATATTTTTCAATGACGAAAACGGAGTGAAAGCTTTGTCTATCAGCAATTATTGATTTTGTTTGTGTTTTGGCATATAACCGAAAATTCGATAGAGATAATTTTATTAACCCTAACGAGAGCTACTGGCGACGGATCTTGTAATTCTGAATCATGGTCAAGTGATGAGGACGATATCTGAGCTGGCACCCCATCTCTTAACTTCCACACTACACCAACGAGAGGACATTTAAGCCTCGACATATTTAACGTGAATCGAACCCCTCTGCACGGCAGTACTTCAGTGGGCTCGAACTCATGACATGCCTGCCACGAGTCTTTGACCATAACTACGAGGCTACTACGGCCACATGGTTCGATTCAAACTTCTTTCCGGGTAACCAAAGTATACGTAAAAAGTAAACCATATTTGGAAAATGCATAAAGATATTTCAAGGGTATTGCATAGAATTTTTAAAAATTGTCATTTGTATTTATTTAAAATACGGGAATATATTCGTATGTTATAAATTAAAGAACCTCTACATCTACAGAATGTTATTAACAATAATTTATTTTGAATCAAAATCCAAGACACGAAGATGAACTGATACTTCACTATTTTTAATTCTACAGAAGGTCATTCACACTTTTTGGAAGCGATTTCGTTATTACTTTTCTCGTTTGCATTTTGAGATAAAACTTTAAAAAATTCAGAATAATCGTCTGCTAAGGTTTCCTTTTGATTGGAATGTAAAATTATCAGAGTTATTATTACATTTCGAACATAATCAAGCCGCTATTTTCCACAAAATGGTTCAAAAGATTTATGGCGAACATATTCAAGCAACAGGGATTAGTCTTATTTTGAGCGATTTTGTCCTTCAATAAAAACCCCGATTTGAAGAAGAATTTATTCCTTTAGTTGTTAAAAAATTGTCTAAGTAATAAGAATCAAACCTAGACATGACGAAAAAGTTGGCCAATGAAGTGAAGAATTTTTACCAAATATGTTTCTAATGAAGTATTACGAACAAAAGTGAGTAATCTGTCGCGGGTGGCGGGGATTTGATTCCAGACACATTTAACTGTTTGAAGAAGCTGGCTTATACCGTTTTAATTCTATTTTCATCTACCTACGCCTGCGAGTCATTATTTTCAGAGTGAGTGAGTGAGTGAATATTAACGTCGCACTGTCTTAGCAACACGAGGGCTTTTGGCGACGGTCCGCGTTATTTTGAACCATGGTCAAGTGACGCGGACGACATCTGAGCTGGCACCCCTCTCCTAACTACCACACCACACCAACGGGAGGACGTTTGAGCTCTCGACAGATTTAACGTGCATCGCTCCTCTACACGGTGGGTCTTTAGTGGTACTGGTATCGAACTCATGACACGCTAGCCATGATCCGATGCCTAGACCACTTGGCTACCGCGGCCACATTATTTTCAGATACGAATATCATTAAAGATTCCTTCAAAAACCCTTTGGCAGATGATTTCAATCCAACATGCATTCTGCTAAAAAATTAACATCTTGCATTTCTAGTATAAGTTATTTGTTATCTAATCTGCAATAACAGAAGTCACAATAATGTTACTTTAATTTGAATCACACGTGTTACTAAAGCATTTACTACTGTACAGTGCAAAATAAATAAAGAGTTTGAGTAGTTTTATTTAGTTTTATTATTTTCCCAATATTTACACGTCAAAATAATTTGAAAGCACGTCTATAACTCATTAAACATTTCTTTAGAAAAAATGGCCCGTTGATCCATAAAGGATCGCCCTCCCCCCTGATCTGCAAGAGGTCCACAACGGAAGAGGGTGGAGGAGCATCTTAACTGGACCAGGGCGCCTAGTAGGCAAGCCATAGGCTATACAATAAACTCTTATGGTTGAGCATTCAAGAGACTACCTCAATAAGCCACGCCCAGTTTTTGTCCCAGTGAAGTAGACAAAGGGGTTAGTTCCTGGCACTACAGAGAGTTAACTGATTCTCTATGACTGGCAACAAAAGGTTATTTTTAATTACAATTTTTTGTTATTTAAACAAATTCTGCAATATTATAAGTAAATACAGTAAAAATCGCTTACCACAAAACTAAAGGAACTTAAATATTTTTTTTGTGTTAAAAGAATTTCGTGTTAAAGGATATTGCAAAAAACAACCCCCATGTATCAATAAAATTAAGTTTATTAGAGCTTATTTAATTTGCATACTTATGTGTAGTATATGTGCATATATTCAATAAAAATCAATGAAACAAAAACATTCACAAGAGCTTAAAGAAATTTAATACAAAAATTTCAAATTTTTTGAAAAATAAAATGTTTATTGCGTTTTTGGTAAAAAAAAAAAAAAAAATCTGATGTTTTACTCTGCATTGTTTTTTTAGCATGAAATTTTCAACAAATTGTTTGATGTCGTCCATTTTGTGACTCATTTCCCCATTGGAATGTGCGTCTAAATAACTACGCATACTTTTCATAACGTTCCTCATTTCGCATGATGGAGGAACAGGAGCTGCATTATTCATTTAATTTTCATCCCTGGAATCTGCATCGATGATATTTTTCAGCTTTGAACAAACTCCCGAATGTCTTCGTCTGTCATCATTGGGGCTGTATACACATTATTGTCTATTGTAACGAATTCTTCAGATGATACAAATGGACAGTCTAATAAAACAGAAACATTCTCTAACACCCCTCTTAAATCTCGGCGGCACGGTTGCTGTTTTTCGTATTTTTTCCATTATCAGAAAGGAAATCTTTTCGTGTTAAGCGATTTTCATTTCGTGTTTGTGACGTCCTTTCACTAACTCCTTGAGGGTTCTTTTAGGGCAAGCATTCTTTCAACCAACTTTTCCCGAGGACAGGAAAACGTGATTATGCAAATTAAGTTTAATATATATATATTATATGTATTCACGAGTTTTAAGGTTTAGTGAAATGAGAATCGAAGATTAGTAAAGTGAGGACAGCTCGGATGTGAAGTGAATTGATGAGAAGCAAGCAAATCGACAGTAATACGTATACGTAAACAGTGTACGACGCATGAAGTTGGAATCTCGAAGAAGTGCTTAAGTCCACTATTAGTATTCAAAGCCACGTCGAATAGTTTAAAGGATTGCAAGAATTCAGATACTGTAATCTTAGTTCAAGTAGGTTAGACAGTTTAATTATTAATGCACTTCTTAAATCAAGCTTTTGTATAAGTTACCGTAAGGATAGATTCTCATGACCGTACATATTGTCCTCACGCTATCTTGTCTCACCTTCATGTCTAATTGATCCACTTTATCTTAATAAGAGTGTGATTTGTGTCTGTGTTGAATATAGAGATAAATAAATAATTAAAGTTCAAAATATCGTCTGATCATTTAGTTCCTCCTACACATCTAGCCGGGTTAGAGGGAAGAAGGAATAATGATTCCTTACATGTCAAGAGAAAAAAAAATGCATGAAAACAAATAGTACCTTTTCGGAACCGTAATATTATTTCATTTCGTCAAAAGCGTTTTCGCGTTAAGCGTATTTCACTGTAGTTTTAAATTCAGAATCAAAGCCATGGAAACATTTCAGAGATGGCATATTTAAATAAGGTAAAATAACCGTAACGGCACGGGAAAAAAGTGATGTGATTTACTCCCTTTTTTTTCAATAACATTATTCTAAATTCGATTTTCTAAAAACTTCTTTTCGGGAAACACACACAAACGTTATCATTGACGCTCTAAAGTGATTTCGTCATGATCGCCTCACGATGAGTAAATTGTTGTGACGTTTGATAGTTAGTCATTATGCGCAATTATGAGATTCCTGCAGTGGGTCAAGTAGGTTTCAAAACTTGTTAAATGAAAAGGAAGGATTGCAGTTAAAAGTAATAGGATGAATTTTTTCGTTATGTCTTATAATGGTAGAAATAATACTAGGCTTTTTTTTCAAGGAAGATGAATCATCTCATTGCAGACGACATCCATGTGACAAGATGTTCCTTTTGTTAGAAAATATCGCCGTCACAACAATCAATCAGTGTAGCCTCGCAACCAGGAAGTTTGTAGTACCTCTGTCGAGAAAACTATTCGATATTTACGATAACATTTTTTCTGAAAGTGGTTTTTTTTAAATACTGGAATGCTTCTTAAATGCAATTTTTTTTAACCCGGCACTTCTCACGCAGGGTGTATCATACCCACCGTCTAACCTTTTTCAACGCTCCTACTAAGCCTTTTTTGGAAAATGGATAGTTTCTCGTGCAGTTGACTTTAAGTTGACAAAGGTTGTATCCTTTGAGGGGCTTTATTTTGTAGGCAATTCTAAATATATATTTTTGGGTATCACCTCTTCGGGTATGTCATAACCTGCGCGTGAATCACCGCTACAGTTCTGAATGCAGGAGCACGTTTTAAATCTTCCTTATGCTATGGCGTATTATTGTAGTTATGATGAAGAAATGTGATATTTAAGTAATTTAATAGATGTAGTACAACAGTATTTTCGGATGAAGAAATTCTCTTCGCTGTTATGATGAGGAAAAAGCAAGTGAAGAGTATAACAGCAAGTATGATTCCTCCACTGAAATCGATCCAGATTTAGAAAAGGGAGACACTGTTGAAAATAAATGATTTATATGTTGAGACACAAAAATATTTGAGAAGAACGTAATTTTAAAAGAGATAACTGGTAAACATCTTATCCACTTTCAGATGAATTTTTGAAGAAAAAAAGCTATTGCTAGAACAAAATAAGAGAAAGTAAAAAAGAAATTCCAGAATTTTTAAATTTAAAGAATAGAGAAGTTTACTCCTATATGTTTGGTTTGAAAAATATGCAGATTAAAAAAAAAATAAGATCCAATGAAAACATCGCACTCACTCACGACGTGATTAAAGGAGTGTATAAACAATGCACTGAATGCCCTTATAAGAAGAACAGAAAAGCTAAATTTACAAGTGAAAAATGTAATAAACATATTGTATATATATTTCCTACTTTTCTTCCTTTTTAACCTTTATATACATATTTTACGATAAAAACACAACGTAAACACCCTAGTGTAAGACATACCATTATGAGAACTTAAAGTCGTTTTTTTTCACGCGAATGATGCCGGGTTAAAGAACAGAGTATAATGAGGGCACAACAATTGTGTACATATCGCAAATATATATCCCAAGCCCACAGAATGGTATTATTATTGAAAAGGGACAAAAATCTTTGTGCCTTTTTTCTTGCAAGAAATAACATAAAGTCCAGGGTTTCTTCTACTTCATAGTGAAATGGCATTTAACTTTAAGCTGTTGTTGATTTGATATGTTGTACATTGAAGCTGTTGTTGTTTCCAATGCCACCTGTCTGACGGTGTCAGATCGAGGCTCGAAATTCATCGCGGCTAAGGGCTAGAAATTTACGCTTGTCGTTAGCCGTAGCTTTCAACACCATACAGGTGACAGTACGATTTGGCTTGGTTCCTCCCCAATCATGAGGGAGAACACCCTGATGGTGGTCTGCGCTACCCACCTCTCTTCCCCTTCTACCAACCTCATGAGAGGACTTACAGCTCTACGGCTATTTAGAGTACCCCCATGCCACAAAGGCACTATACATTTACAAACATCCACTCCTTCATCGGGATTCGAACCCAGGTCCAACGAAACAGCAGTCAATGTCCCTAACCACTATACCAGATGGGTGGCACTTTGAAACTATATGAACACTGTTGGCGACGGACCTCTTATTTGTGATGCATAGTCAAAGGACTGAGTTGACGCTCCCCTTTCCAAACATCCCGATCATTCCTACGTGAGGACTTTAAGCCATGACAAATCTAACATGCATCAGCCCCTCCTGCAAAGTGGGTTTCCAGAGGTACTCAGACTCAAACACATGACTTGATCAATTCAGCCACGAATTTACAATTACGGCTGCTCAGCTAGGATTCGAACCAACGACTCAACAACGGCAGTCACGAGTTAGAAACCCTGACCAATCAACTATTACGACCCCATGATCCTACTACGAATCTTATTACGAGAAGTAATCAACGTTTTATGTCGTTAAAACAGTATCATTACGATTGAATGTTACAATTTACGCTCAGTAATGGATGAAGCACTAAGCAACTCTTTTCGAGCTTACAATTCCTGTTGGAGGAGTGAGTGTTTATTATTGACTTCATACAAAACAACACGAGGGCTGTTGGCAACAGACCTCGTAATTTCTAACCATATTCAAATGACGAGGACGATGCCTGAGCTACTGTCTGAACTTCCACACCGCGCCGAGTGAGTGAATATTAACGTCGCACTGTTCAGCTACACGAGGTCTTTTGGTGACGGACCTCTTCATTTTGAACCATGGTCAAGTGACGAGGACGACACCTGATCTGGCACTCCTCTCTCTCCTAACTACCACGCCACACCAACGGGAGGATGTTTGAGCTCTCGACAGATTTAACGTGCATCGCTCCCCTACACGGCGGGTCTTTAGTGGTGCTGGGCTCGAACTCATGACATGTCAGCCACGATCCGATACCTTGACCACTCGGCTACCGCGGCCCATACAGCGCCGAAGTGAGGATTTTGAGACTTTACAGTTTTTACAAGCATCAGCCCTTCTACATTGTGGATTTTCAGTGGCATTATGCCCAAACTCATTACAAGATCGTGACCATGACCATTTGTTTACCGCGGGTAGCAATCTACTATTTGACAAATGTTAAACTTTGCAAGCAAAAACTGCACAAAGTGATAAATATTTTAAAGTGGAATTGTAGAGTAAAAATATAAAATGCCAACGCTGAAAGACCGAAAAGTCGATACCAGTAAGAAATACAGTGAAAAAAAATACTGAATATAATTAAATATACAATACATACACCTAAAGATACTGAATATCTTTAAATAATTTATACTAGAAATTCTTAAGGTATCCGACTACCCTAAAATTGTGAATTTTGCCAAAAATTGACAATTTTTTTATGATTTTATTTTATAGACCCATCTTATTAGTTTTATAAAAATACCAAGTTTATCATTTTCCGTTCACTAGAACAAAAACTACAAGTGGTTTAGTAAAAGCAGATGCCCATTACTTTAAGCAAGATACATCATACTTTAAAAAGCGTTTTATTCCAAATGTGTGTGTTTTTTTTTAAAATACTCAAATGGGGTTAGCGGTTGCTAAAAAAGTTTTGAAAATAATAAACTGCAATTTTTTTGTGTAAGTTCTGTATAATAGAAGAAGTGTTTTAACTTTTAGATTTATCAATCACTGTTTTAATACAAAATTGACAGTCCCTTATGTGAATATAATCACTGTTTTTTAAAGCCATTTTATACAGTAACTGAGATAAAGTGCTCTAGTTTTTGTAAAAATTAAAATATCTCTTATCCTGAAAATCATTTCGACAATGAATAACATAGCAACACATCAGAATTGAAAATTTGTTTATAAACCTTTGGTACAGAATGGACCGCGTTTATGTTATTTTTCGTCGATTTTTACCCATTTTTTTCCCCATTTTAGTTATAATAATTTATCTTTCTCTTCTCAATTTTAGCATATTTTTCTGTAAATGTACTAAAAAATTCTAAAAACAACAACAACAAAAAATCCACATATCTCCATTTTTTTTTTTTTAAAGTTGTTGCAACCGGATATTTTAAAAATCTTTGATTTTTCGAACTCATTCTATTAAAGCTCTTTAAAAAAATATAGACGTTGGCCTTTTCGTTAAAGTGTTACCTTCACGACATCTAGCTCTTCATCAACTCTATTGAAATTAAAATAACGTTATAAAAAGCACGTAAAATAAAAATGAGTTTTAAAAATTAAAATTTAACATGAACAGAGTTAGGGATCATAATTTGGGCAACCATTAAATTATACTTCATAAATTGTATTCTAAATTCTTCGAAGAACTAGAATTAGTGTTCCAGTTCGCTGAGCTAATCGGATAATTTAAAATGACTTTCCCTAAGCCGAGAAAGTATCCTCTCTTCTTCTTATTTTTTTCTCCCACGGAACTGGAGTAAAAACTTTCAAATCGATTTGCTTGCTATAAATCGATTCTCATGAAAAAAAACTTCCACTCACGTCAAATTACACCCAACTTGTTTATTATCTCATTTTGGGGAAGCGTGGAATAAAATATCAGGTTAGAATTCTACCACATTGAAGTGCTATTTGGACTTTTCCCTCTGTAGAAGGCTTTCTGTCATTTTTTTATCAAGATATCCTTAAAAGTAATGTCAAACGGCAAGATTATTGTGAATAGTAGTAACAAAAGTTTATTCCACGCACGCCTTAATCACTCAAATGATCAAAAAATTTTCCAGATGAACAATAAAATCTCGAAATTATACAAAAATTAATTACCTATTTAATTCAACAAACGTCAATTATGCATTGCAATTCCTTCCTTTGATTTAAAAAATATTTAGAATAGTTACAAGAGAGATGCCAACTTACGCAACAAAACTTTAACAATAAACTATTTAAAATCAGCGAATAAATTAAGTTATTAGATAAATTGGAGTTTCATGAATCTTTCAATTAAAATAGACGATAACAATAGAAAGTGAATTTTGAACCTAAACGTATAACTTAAATAGTCAACTAAACATTAGTTAAAAATAAGGAAAATAAATTTAAATAAAATTCTTCTACAATACGAAACAATTAGAGTTTCTGTAGTTGGCAACCGTAATAGAGAGTTATCCCTTTCTCCCTGTGATGAAATGAACTAGTCTAAGTCGAACAACCTCGTGTGGTTTATCGATATAATTATATACATCCATTTGATTTTTGAAAAAAAATAATTAATTGTTGGAACATTTTTTATTAAATTACAGCCTTTTGATCGTTCAATCTAACCATCCACTTTGTTTTGATTAAAATTTTTTCAATAATTATTTTTGTTAGTTTTTAAATGACAAAGAGAATGCTAAATGCACTTTATTATTGTAACCCAGTGGTATTGTATCACTCCCGGGTTTAAAATTCCAGACTAGGAAAAGTCGACTCAGCCTTTCATCCCTTCAGTGGGTCGATAAATGAGTACCAAGCTTGCTTGGGAACTGCATACTGGGGTTTTCGCGTCAGACTGACCACTTGACCGAAACATCTGCACATGCACTCCAGGACTTAAGGTCGTGTATACTGAGAAAGCACAGTAGGCCTCACGGGCTGTTGCCATGAATTCAGTTCTTTAGTATTGTACAGTATGTTGTTTAAATAAATAACGAATGCTTTTACTTGAAACTTCTTCGTTAAGAATGTCTGTTTTGCAGCTGTTGCTAATAGAAAATTCCAATTTTCGAAATGGAAAGTGAACTTGAAATGTTACTTGAAACCTGTTCTTCAATTATGTTTTTTAATTTTAATCCTTTTGAAGCAAAATTGATCTTTTATTCAATATATTATAATACAAAGGCCAAGCGGAGTTTTTACTCGTTCAGTTACAGTGTCATTCACTGTACTGTTACAGGTATTCAGCAAAATGTGCTAGACCAATCTATGAAGAGTTTTAGGATATAGACGCAATAAATTCGGTTTTTCCAGCATAATTTGAAGTTTTATCACTGTTTTTATAAGGAAATTTAAGACAGGTGGTCACATTAATGTGGCTGGACTGTGCATAGATCGAATGGGACGTGCAATTTTACTTAAGTAATAAATTAAACTCACACACATCAATTTTAACTAAATCCATTCAAGACCCCTTCCCGCGCAACCCTAAAATACACTGTAAAAAAGTTCATTAGCAATTATTAATTTTGGACCTTTTATGGAGGATAAAGCTGTTCCAATATCAGGGGCATCAAAATGAGGAATAGGGGAAATGCGAAGAAACTCAGATGCGTGATTCAAAAACAAAATTGAGATTTAAAAGCATCAGAGCAGAGTGTTATCCGGTAAAGGGTAACACTCTACATATAAGGTAATTCGGGGGAAAATGCCAGTTTGTTAATAGTACTTTTATACGCCGATAGATGGCAATTTTCAGCCACTTGAGTGAAGTGTCTGGTCCGACACTGAGTGTGGCTTGGGAATTAATCGTCTTTAATCAGCCATATTTTTCGATCTTTTGAACATTTAAAGTGGGGAGTATAACTGTAAGGGGCGCAACCTACTCTCAACCCCGGCTAGAGGTGTGGGAGGAAGTGAAGGACAACTCGCCATAATACTTTTCAACTATTTATTCAACACACAAATTATCAACAGACACAATTCTAATATTCAAACTGGAAGAGATGTTCTTACGAAGAGCAATAGGGGAATAAACCACGAGAGACGTGAATTATGAGAAGATTTATATTGATCCTCCTTAAATGAGATCAATCCACTACTCTAGTATTTGAGTTACAATTTAGCTATGGTGACCAATCGTCACTTAAATATCTTCAACTATTTAATGTCTGAAACGCGATATCAATATATACTAATACCTGATCAGTAGCTATCTCTCCTCTTCGTTAGATTCTCTATATTTCAATCTCAATGTAACTCCGCCTATCCATCTAATTAGCTAGAAAACCTATACTATATATAACCGAACTAATTTGCATATCAAGGTTTCTTCTTCCCAAAGGGTTAGTTGTGATTGATAGCTCAAACATTTCCCAAGAGGATTAGTTGAAGGACGCGTATAGATCCTCCACACAACTTTTATAGTATTCTATTCCTCATATTTCAAGTCCATAAACGTGCACTTGTTATTTTTAATAAGATATTAGCAATATAAGTGAGTTACGCAGCATGTTACACGTACGATGCATGGAGAGGCGGCCATAACACCGTAGCAAATAAGCGTTTTCTCTCTATGCTTAAGAGAAAATGTCACATGATTCAGAAATAAATTAAATAAATTTAAAAAAATTTTTAAAATTTTGTAACACTGTATACTGTCGTATAAAACATAAATGAAATTAATAATTATTATAAATGCAATTAGTGATAAGTGGTCTATCACCATCGGATTGTCTTTACTAGCACAGAACACGGGAATACAGCCTTATTCCTCTCGTCAAAAAACAAAAACCAACCGGACGTAAAAAAGCTAACATCAGAAGTCTTAACTGAATCAGAGAGGAGAGCAATTATGCGGGAAAAGGCCCATAGAAAGCTAGAAGGGGGGGGGGGTAAAACAAATAACAAGAAACCTTCGAAGAAGCAGAAGAAAGACGTGTCAGTTTGTCATTTTCAAGCGAAGAAATTCCTCTAGATACTAATGGTGACAGTTTTGATGAGGATAATAATGACGATTTTTGTGCTGTGTATAAAGGGTACTTTCATGCTAAAAAATATCCCAAGTATGACTGGATTTAGTGTATCGAATGCAACAAATGGTTGCACAAAGATTGCAATGATAATTATTTACACTGAGTGAAATGTTGTGTGTAGGCTATCGCCTGTACTGTTATTATGTTTAGCAAGCTAATTATGAAAGAGTTTAATTTTTTTTTTTTGTGTTTCTCTATAATTTTTACTTTATTTAATTTGCAATGTTTGCTTTATTTTTTTTTATTTACTGTGGTGTTGTTGCATCTTACTCCATGGCTGGTGGCATCTTCGCCCATATATGGGGAAACATGCCAAAATTAAATAAATTTCTTTAACATTAATTTTCTTATTTATTTGCCAAGGGAATTAACTTATATAAAAACCAAATAAATATTGAAAAATATAGTGTATTTTTTCATAGTCTTGTCATTTCAATTTTCAATGTACTAGTCGAAAAATCCTTAAATGTGGCAACTTCCCTAGGTTTACCTTACTCAACATATATTGCATGTCTTCCAGATGCAATTGGGAATACATACAATCACTTAAAGTTAATAGATAATAGTTAATTTGAAATAAAAATCACAAACTTACTTTCTCCCAAGAAACTCAAAAGCACTCAGCACTATAAAGATTTTACCTTCAGTTTTTTTTCCTACGATGCAATCTAAACGGTTAAATTTTTAATAGGATATTAATATTTTTTTGTTAAATGGGGCATATATTTTCTAATTCGCAAGAAAATATTCCAGTTATTCAAAGGAGTTTTTAAATTGTTTTAATTGTTTGCAATAAATATATAAATGTTTATCCTGTGAGGAATTATACAAAATTAAGATAAGTAATTTTTAAAAAAATTATCTAAATCCCATAACTTGAAAAATTTTATGATATCAGTACATTTTTTTCAATTTGTGTGTGTTTCATGTTAATTTGTCACAAAAAAAAAATAAATAAAAAAAAATAATAAAAGAATCGAAAAAAAAATCAACGTCAGCATGTTAAAGCAGAAGATGTAATTTTTAAAAGAAACCTAAAACTGTGGCTAATATACATTACGATATTATTTGGAACCATTTCAAGTCTTAATAAAACGATTCAAATTGCTATAAAGAAGCCTCTCATTCTGATTTTTTAAAAATAATGAAGCTAAATGTGTCAGAACATTTTCATCAATTGAGAAAATTGGAACGGTGTTTCAAGGAAAATTTGAATGATTTTATAATATTTTTTTAAGCAGGAAATCCCAATGGGTTACAGAGTAAATGTGATCATTACATTTATTCAGTCACAAAAGTTCTAAAAAAGAAAAAGAGATTTTTTTTTTCATTTTATCAAAACATGTTTTCCATTGTAAGATATTTTAAACATTTCCTATATAGCACTTCCTTTAATTTCAAATACAAGTTTTGCTTGTGAAATGAACTGAAATTAAAATGCATTCAATATAATTTTGAATAAATTGTAAGGAAGAATTATTTTTTCTGATATCGTTAAACCTAAATTCTTAAAAAAAGTTATTCTAAATTTTACTGCAATTTATGTAAAACTGAACGGAATAGCCAAATTTAATTTTTTTAAAGAAAAAGGAGTTTATAAAAGGAGTTTAAAATGTTACTCTTCCTACAATAATTGCAGTACACACATGAAATTTGATTCACAAGTAATTAAAAAAAAGAACGTGGAAAGCCACGCGATAGAAGGGAAACTTCTTAGGCGACGGTTGGCCGTAAATGCAGGAATAGATCTAATTATTTTAAACTGCTGAGATAACTTTACTCAAATAAAATTCGAACTTCATTTATTGTATGAAAATATTTTTATTCAATTTTCTGCACCATCATTTTCCAAGAAAGACACAATTGGTGTGTGGTAACTAAAGTAGGATATAAAAATCCTCGGTTGTAGTCAATCAAGAAAATGTGAGAAAACTGCATCAATCGTGGTTCCGTATATTGTTTTTCCTTCTCTAGAATCAGTATTCATTGTCAAATTCAGTGCCCGTTTCGAGAATTCAATGAGTGGTTTGGATTCTTCTGAAGCAAAATTAACATTAAAGTCTCCAGTTAAGATAATCGGCTTTTAATCATCATCGGATCTAATGATTGCAGCAGCTTCTGATGTGTACAACACTAAAACTTTATGGATAAAATGATAAAAGCTGCGACAGAACTACCTGGAGATATATAAACATTCGCCTAAAATTGCTGCTAGTTTGGCTTTTCCCCCCCTTTCACGAAGCTCTTTGCCTTTGTTCTACGCTATCTGACCAGAATTAATTTTGATTCAATGGAAATAAAAATTAATTATATAAACTTAATGCATCACTAACAGAAGTCACTGTGTTTGTTTACAAGACGCTATTCGTAACGATTCTGGCGCAAACGTTAGTGACATATACATAAAGCCCCAGACACTCCCGAAACGGGAAGAGCCATATAATGGTAATTTTTTGGGTGCGTTTATTCGTTGAAAACGGCACGTTTATTACATAAAAACTACGAAAATACGCCACACGAGCTCGTTACAAGAGTAGCAAGGGTACCCACTTAAATGCCACCAACACCTAAACGCCTTTCGTCCATAGCAGCAAGATATATTTTTGATGCACAATTCCCCCTTAGCAATCGTCCAATTGTTTTACGGATATGACGTAGGTCACGTGGTGTACCCCCTTCCGCTCTCTTTTCCTCCCGCTCGCTATCTTCTCATTATGGCGACATGTCGGGGGATGGGGGGGGGGGTAAATCACTACTTCCGTTCGCTTTTTCACTGTTACGCAAAACTGGGTAAATTTCCCATTCACTCCCGTCCGCAAAGAAGTTTCACTTCAAAAAATGTATAATAAAGGTTGGTATAGTTTTCACTAAGATAACTGATATCCGTCAAATATTTCTTTCTATGAACGCTTATTGAAAATTCAGTGATAAATTCTTAAATTAACATTCTTAAATTAACTATTTAAAAAAAAATAAGAGTTGCTTTGTTTAAAAAATGCGTACCAACTTTTGTTGCATGTACAAATAACAAGAGGTAGAAAAAAAATAATAAATCATTTAGCACAATAGGGAAAAAAAGCTTTAGCCTTTTATATATATAAATGATGATAAACTAATTATCTTTTCTTTCTGAGATAAGTTTTTTATTTGCCGTTGAGATTTGAATGAATCGAACATAGATGTTTTCATAACTCTGGAGTTTTCAACTTGGATCTTTCGAATTTTATGACATAATTGAAAACTATACAAAAAATAATTTAGCCTAAAAATTTTATTTGAACTTTTGACCGATTTTTGACAATTGAAAGCAATTAAATAATCAGTTTACAAGAATATACGATTAAAGGAGATGAAGTTTTAAACATCGGGAAACACAAATTATGTTTTATGATATAATGGAAAAATAAATAGATTAAAACACGACTTCAACATAGGTGCTTGTCTATATCAGACAACATACTTTATTAAAAAATAAGAACAGTGTTCGGAATTCGAATAACTATTTGCTTGGTATCAAAAAACATCTGCGCATCGAACATTTGCTGGAAAACAGGAAAGGGAAATGTCAAGTTTGACTTTTAAATGCTTTATTTTTTTTTTAATCATTTTTTTTTTCTTCATTTTTTTCCCTTCTAGTAACTGTACGTACGTGACAACTAGGTAAATAGTTTTTTTTCTGTTCACTTTGAAAGATAAGCGCGTGTGAGAGAATAAAAATATATCAACTGTTGATTATATTTTTATCTCAATAACCTGTACATTATCGAAAACCTCCGAGGAAAAAAAATTTTTTTTTAAGTACAGTTTTAATCACTGGTGTCATTTTTCAATATGAAGTTTTACAAAACAAGTAGGTGATTACTTAGAAAAATAATTAAAAACAATTATTTGAATAAATCATTTTCAAATCTGCAGGCTCGTATTTCGATTCCTGATATTTAAAAACATTTTTAATTCATCGAACTCTAATTATTAGGAAAAAAAGCATACGTTAAAAGCAATTATACCGTGAGTTTGAAAAAAAGGTATAAATGAAATTTTAAAAAATATTTAATGTATTGAAGAGCCCCCTGCAAAGTCAGGTTTCAGGCTCCAAGCCGTACTTGGCGTCAGTCAGGCTTTGCCTCCTGACCCCCTGCGGAGGGATGTTTGTGGGGGTGTACGTTACGCTTGTTAGGAACGTTACGTTATTTAGCATCACTTGAATTAGAGTATGGGTATTAAATTTGAGACGGATCTATAGGCGGTTCTACTAATCCCTTCATGACTCTTTTAAGAAAATATTTATTTCAACCAACTTTCACCGAGTTAGGAAGCGTGATTATGTAAATGAAGTATATTATATAAATTCTGTTTTCGCGAGTTTGTAGTTGACATGTTAGAGTTGGCAAGTAGGAGTTAACATAAAGTCTGCGAGTTAGTTGTTAATGGAAAATTGAAAGAGAGTGGAATTAGTTAGAGGTCTTGGAGTTGTCCAGGAAAAGGATTACAGAACGTGGATCCCACGACATTGTTCAAGCCAATAAAGATCACCTGCAAGTTTCCAGTGTAGGATCCGATGCATAAAAAGTACAGGTATTGTGTACTTGATTAAGTAGAAATTAGCTTATTAGTGTGCGACGTAGTTATATATGAGCGTATTTAAGCTGTCTTAGATTCAGTTGAGTGTCTGTAGTAGTATCCCCGTGTTATATAATCTCACCTCCGCGCTCTACTATTTAATCACCTACCTCAGTTAGATTGTTATTATGTCTGATTGATATTTTGGTAACAATAAATTAATTAGATTGAAATCATGCCTGTGGATCATTCAGTTTCTCCCACTCATCTAGCCGGGTTTAGAGGTAGATAAGAGAGTTCAGAGTCGAGCAGGAACCAACCGCTATCACAAATTGTTTTAAGAATCTGATAGCAATGAAAAATTATTTAAATGCATTTTTGAAGAAAAAATAACATATTAAAAAAAAATTTCTACTTTTTTTTTGAAAAACGCTTTAATAATAATAATATTTTCCCTATATATAGCTAAGACTTCTATACAGAGCGTGAACTAAGATTTTTGAAATATGAAATTTATAAGTAGATTTATTCATATTTTATTACATCAGAATAGATAAATTTTTACAGAAAACATCCGTTATTACTTTATTTGATCGTAACTATGAAAATGAAGTGAATTTCTCATAAAAATCTAGTTTAGCCCCGGCATAGAAATCCTAGCTATATATAAGAAAAATATTAGTATACATGCATTTTTCATAAAAAAAAATGTTTTTAAATATGTCAGTCTTTTTTCATTTTTCGAACAAAAAATTACATTTAAATAACTATTTCTCGCAATAATTTTCTTGAAATAATTTCGTACGTATATTCTCTCATTCAGGTGACTCTAAATAAAAAAATTGTTTATTTATCCACTTTTTTTTTAAATCACGGTTCCAAACGTATTTAATATACTGCTTGAAGCTTATTTTATAAAAAAAAAATAACTATTCACACAGACGTAGCATAAAGGAATATATTTCCGAAAAATTTAAAATTATTCAGAAAAAACGTTCAGAAATTTCTAAAATTTAAAAAAAAACTTTTTGTAACAATTATTTACTAATGTGTTTTTTGATGTTTGGAAAACAAAATTTCAACAGTCAAATGATTTATTTTTTTAATTATCAATGCAGTGATTTAAATAATAAAATGGTTTAATTTATAAGCAATAAAATAATTGAATTATATATCCCCAAAATGCTGTATTAGCTTTAAATAAATTCAACAACTTTTGGCTGTTACTATGACTAAATTGAAATTGCTCAAGAAAAAAATTTGAAAAAGCCAGTAACAATTATGTACGGTATAAATTGATGTTCTAGAACGGTGTAATTTTAGACAATATCGCGTGCCGCTTGTATTTTTCAGTTAATTTAAAATGTTATAAAAGTTGCAAAGAAATAAAACCTTTTACATATCAAACTTCTTTTTTAATCAAAAGTAATATAACCAAATGGGTAATATTAGAGGGCCCACAAACATAGTAAATTACATATAAACTACAGTAGCTACGATAGAAATAAAAAAAAAGTATATCGAAACACATCAGATATTAATGAATTGTTCGTATGACCTTCAATTATCCTTTCCCAAAACATTCTAAAAAAGTTAAATCAATCCCACATTTTGGAGTTCAAAATTGTTTTTAAAAGTCTGGAATCACATCACGAAATACATCGCTTCCATCTTTTTTATACTTCTATTCCCTTATTCCATTATATACAAACAAAAATTATATTCTATCGTTCTAATATGATCTTCAAATGACGTGTCGACAATTACTATAATATTGACTAAAAAAGCAGCTTATTCAGTTTGTTATTATGCTTCTAAGATTGGCAACGATAGGTTTCCAAAACCAATTGTAAAATTTTATGCTAATCTGATATCTTCTAGTATTAATAATTTATACCTAAGAATATTGAAAAGCTATCATGAATTCTTTTAAAAAGAATGCATTTGAAATTCGTAAGTAATTCTGCTTAACAGAATTTTTAATCGAATATACATTTCCCGCCTTTTACAGAATTCTATGGGCAAAGTCTTTCGTATGGTTGTCGTGGGTACACAGGTTTCTAAATGATTATTAAAAATCACAGCTCGTATTTTTATTGAGTGGGAATTAAGCATTACGCAAACCCATTTAAGAAATGTGTCTTCACTTCAGTTTAATTTCAAAGTCAGGTGATTATCGTTTGCTCTGTCAAAGTTGTTTTGTCAGAAGTCATAATGCTGGGAGGTTTCCAAAATATGATACGAGTACACTGAAAAGGAATAATATAGCTATTAACGCACAAACGCACCTTTTGTGTGGAAGACACATTTGGAAATGTTTTGATAATCTTTCTAATCCATTATCTTTTTCACATTCGTGATAATGCTTCTTCGATATTTTCTTCGAAACAACCACTTTTTGAAGGAGAAAATTAGGTCAAGATTATTACGATGTATTTTAAAGGAAATTTTTTTTTAATAATCCCATATTTTTTATTTTAGCATTTAATATGAATAAAAACCACACTTTCTACCTTCAATTTCAATAAGTAAGACTGGAATAAGTTTTTATGGTTAGAAAGTTTTTGTGCTGAATGTTTTAAGGGAGTATTCTTTTTTTATTTCCACTTTGACTTTTAGAATAACAGAAATTAAGATTAAAATATAAGTTATTTCCCTGTTCAATATTCCGTTTCGAATTTTGATTCTGTTATATAACATGCTATAAAGCCTTTTAGGGAAAAAATACGGAAGGACTTCCCAGCATTAGAATTTGATAGATATTTCCGTTTTTATGTCAATTTAATTAAAGAAAAATCATTTAATAAATAAATGGACTTCTCATTTAATATTCAGTTTCACTTTTAAAGCCCTGTTGATAGCTTTCGATATTTTTGTCTTGTTTCCACAATAATGTATTAAAAAATAACATAGTAAATTAGACTTAAAAATTAGTACACGTGCTTATTAATCGCAGCTAAGAAACATTTTTAAAAATATATCAGCTTGTCTACTAGCCGATTAGAATTCATTAACAGTTTAGCAATCTCGTGGAGTTTCTAAATACCTTACCAAACCAATATTGAAAGAATAAAATACATTCGAAAGAATAAAAATGAAATAAAGGTTTTTATTTAATTGCCTTTTTTATCCATTTGTAAATGTATTTTTATGTGTATTTAAATGATTTACCTCTGCGTGTTTCTAAAGAAAGTTTTAAATTGCTCCCTAAAACGGAAGAAAAAACACAACTAAACAGAATTTTTTTTAATCGTTTGTTATTTTAAAAAGACTTTACTGTATTATTATTTGTTATTTTCTGAGATAAAAGTATAATTTTTTTCATATTCCTTGTGTTATAACAGGTCCTGTTAAAAAAATACTCTTTCTTTCAATAATGCATGTAATTATGGAAATTGATTTCCTTTTCTTGAAATGACGCTTTTTACAAATAGAAAAACATTATCAGTCAAAACAATGTAAAAATAATTTAATATTTTTTTATTAACGCTTCCACTGAACCTACTTGATTTGTATTGACCACTGACCTCATACTTTTTAAGAGAGTTTGAAAATGAATCGATTATTAAAGTCGCAATAAAAAACAACCTTGTAATTTTCAACAATGCTCAAATGACGAGGATGACACCAAGCTTGTATTCCTTTCTCCACGACACCGTGAAGACTTCTTTCCTCGGCAAGCAAGGTTAAGCGAATAGTCATGGTCATGAGTTCCTGGTTCAATTTAAGCGTGGTTCAGCCTGGCCTTGTAGAAAGACTGATGAACGATAAATATCTCAAGGCTGAACATTCTCACGTTGGTGTGGTGCGGAAATTTGTAGAATAAAGTGCTAGGAGTTGCCCTCGTCACTTGACCATGATTGAGAGCCTTTGTGTGGTTTCAGAGTGTGATGTATGTTAACATTTAACCAAATGAGCCAAGACAGACAAGTCGCGGAACAACCCCGCTGCACGGTGGGTTTTAAAATAGCACTAGAACTGATATCTCTCTACGTCTCGGCAACAACAACCCTATAGCAAAGAAAGAGGGTGACAGAGAACGAAAAAAAAAGTCTTTTAACCCACACCAATCGAATACTTTAGTTAATTGGAAAGCGACTCAAGACTGAAACAGGTACTGATTCTATGAACTTGAATGAAAATATAAAAATTTAAAACGCGTTATCTAAAACGTGCTAATAGTGTGTGTACAGAGTAAATACTAGAATTTTTAAAAAGAGAGTTTTATTGTTAATTCATAAGATAACTTAAAACTAAGATTTGTTTTGAGGTGTATAAGGGAAAATAAAATAAAGATAAAGCGTCGATAAGAATTGTTTACTTATTTATTTTTTTAGCAAGCCCAGTTTTTTTTTTCTCGACAGCTGGGGAATAAATATTTACAATCCAGCTTTTTTGTGTTTGAAAGCGTAAAAGATGAAGAAAAACGTAACACGTGCGTTAAAATTAAACATGCAAAAATTAAAATATAAGCAAAAGTAAAATTATCACGAAATAGGCAAATTTAACGAAAAATTGAAAATCTAACTCAAGTTTTAAATGAGATATCTATTTCTTTATTTATTAAAACGTGCTGCTATAAAGCTATTATACAGGGTGTCCAGCCTTAATGTGACCCAATAGCTAATTCCCGAGCCGTTCGGTTTAGATATGCACTTCCAATTTAAAAAATGTTTTAAAAAAGGCAAGAATTTTTTTTACTTGTTTTTCGAACCAAAAGACCCATTTACAAAAAAATTACAAAGATTAAATTTTTATACGGTCCCCCGGTCCTATCACTTGTATTTAGGAAAAGATGCAGTACACAAAAACAAAGTAACCACAAAAAGTTTCATTTTATTACGATAACAACTGGCCAAGTTATGCCTACATAAATTTGAAGCATCCGAGTTGCTCAGAAAAGGGGGTCGTGTATAAATTAAATTTAGAGCACAGTAATTTACTATCTACAGAAAGAGCAAAAAAAAAATATCATAGAAAAATTAAAGCATCGTAATAAACATCATAGATTGACAATTTGTATTGCTGTATGGCAAACAATAAAAATTAAATTAAAGAAATACAACTTGTACCGAAAAAAATTAAAACACCTTGTTTTAACAAATAGCAGCAAAATAATACATAATTTGCCGTTCAAATTATAGCATAATGTGGAATGATGCGCCAATCATGAATCAGGGGTTTTATTATATCAGAATGACCAAATTAACTTAAATAATGGTGAAGGCATGAGACAGGGAATACGTCTATTGCAACTCCCAGTTTTATACAAGCGCTGAACAGCACGGACAATTGTGCAATAAGATGGATGTCTTCGAGTGGAAATTTAATGGCATAAAGTCTTGCCGCCACTCTCTTATTTCGATTACACTGTCCATAAAACAGTACCATTTCGCAATATTCTTCATTTGTATACATCTCGTTCTCCCGTAGAAGAATTCGTAATATTAGAATACGATTGTATGCAATTGCAAGCGACTACACAACAGATTTTTAACGTTCGTCATGATCAGCCAAAACACAGCAAATCAGACTGAAGCCTTATATAAGTCTATTTTTTGGAACTCCCTTTGAAATGTTTTCTTCGTCCAAAATATTTTATTTTTTCTACGTTTTAACACGTACACAGAATAAATTTTATTTTTTAAGTACTCAATTATTGTATTTTTATGAATGCTTTTAAATTTAAAAACGATTTACATAAAAGTGACGCGCAAGAGCCAAAGTTTCCTAGCAGAGTTCCAACTAATTTCACTTTGGAGACGGCCCCTTACTAGATTCTAGAAAATAGCTGAGAAAAGGCATATAAAGTATGATTTTCAAAGTTCTACAACTCGGCCAGTTTTTATCGTAATAAAATGAAACTTTTTGTGTTTACTTAGTTTTTGTGTACCGCCTCTTTTTCTAAATATAAGTGATAGGACCTGGGGACCATATAAAATTAATTTTTAATTTTTTTCTAAATGGGTTTTTTTGGTTCGAAAAGCACGTAAAAACATTCCTTACCTGTTTTAAAACATTTTTCAAATTGGAAGTGCATATCTAAGCCGAACGGTTCGGGAATTAGCTATTGGGTCACATTAAGGTTGGACACCCTGTATATTGTTTCATGGTTGATTGTCGTTCATTGTAAAGCACGTAATTAACTAGCAGGTTCTTATGATCAAATTATATTTCATACTGGAGCTCTCAATAAATTACAACATATTTCTTCAATTCGTGGAACAAATAACATACTCGTACAGATTTATAACAGACCAGATTAAAAATATGCGCAATAAATATTGAACAACAATTCTAATCCATAACCATAATTTCCCCCAATGCAAATGAAACGCACAGTCGCCGTCAAATGTTTGACTCCAAAGTTGCAAAGTACCAATTCTCTTTCGAAAAAAAAGAGCATTTTATCTTTTTAACGCATAGCTTTACCAATGCTCATAGTTCCACTTTGGCATGCTATATAGGGCTGGAAAAACCCATTCTAGGAGCTTCTGGCATTATCTTGTCAAATAATCCTAGAACCACCTGGATTTTACCTCATGCATCTATTCTTGTTACCAAATTTGTCTTCAGGGTCGCATTGACTTTTGATTCTCTTTTAAAAATAAATGTATTGAGGCTCACAGTCCTTATGTTAGCATGGTGTGGAAATATGGAGAGCGAAATGTCAGCTAAGATGTCGTCCTCGGCACTTTGAC
The DNA here is from genome assembly GCA_019973975.1 of Trichonephila clavata. Taxonomy (NCBI): domain Eukaryota; kingdom Metazoa; phylum Arthropoda; class Arachnida; order Araneae; family Nephilidae; genus Trichonephila; species Trichonephila clavata. Next base: position 120,318 of record BMAO01032756.1, read on the forward strand.
CATTGTTCAAAATTATGAGATTTGTTGCCAAAAGCCCTCGTGTTGCTGCTTAGAGCGACGTTTTTCGGCAATCAACAGTCATGAAAATTAATGCACGTTAAATTTGTCGAGGTTCTACAGTTTCATGCAACCTAACATGGATTAAAAAATGGAATACCAGCTCAGGTGTCGATTTCGTCACGTGACCATGGCTCAAAATTACGAAACGCAATAACTGCGGTTAGGTGGCCCTTTATGCCAGATAGAAATAGAACAGTCGGAAGTACCCTGTACAATAACAAACCAATAAGAACCGTATTAATGCTTCATAATTCCTAAGCCCATTGTGTGGTCGAAATTGACGTACAGATGCCAAGAAAAAAAGGAGTAACTTTAAAAGTAATTCTCGTCACAGCTGGACAAAATCAGCATCATTGTTAAAAGCTCAAAGATGACTAAGTTACATCGCTAATTAAAGAATTAAATTATTTTTTTTATCATGAACCTGATTTCTCACACACACATTAGTTCAAAATTTTGTCAAATTCCGCTGATGTATATTGCTGAATAACAGGTGTTTAAAAAAAATGGATTTATTACAAATAGTGCTGAACGGATGTCTCGAAAATCTGGCGGTAAAATAGTTTTCTACTCTTTTTTTTTTATTTTTCTATTTTCTTAAACATTTTTTTTATGTTCAAACACATATATACTTTCCCCCCAACTTTAAAAGAATAAAAATGTCTGTTTGTGTGTGTGTGTGTGTGTGTGTGATTAAAGTAAAATTATAATAAAAAATGTAAACTATGTAATACCTGTCGGTTCATACTTTCCTCTGTGAAACCCCTTGTCTACCTGTAACCCTGGCAAGATATGTGGGAGAAACTGAATGATCCACAGACATGATTTCAATCTAATTAATTTATTGTCACCAAAATATCAATCAGACACAATAACAATTTAATTAAGATAGGCGATCAAATAGTAGAGAGCGGAGGTGAGATTCACTAACACGGGGATAATACTACGGACTTTCAACTGAATCAACGATAGCTTAAATACGATCACTATAAACTACGTCACACACTAATAAGCTACTTTATAACTAAACAAGCTCACGATACCTGTACTTTTTATGCAGCAGATCCTACACTTGAATCTTGCAGGAGATCTTTATTGGGATTGATCAATGTCGACGGATCTACTCTCCATAATCCGTTTTCCTAAACAACTCCAAGACCTCTTAATAATTCCACTATCCTTCAATCTTCAACTAACAAACTAACTCGCAAACTCTTTGCTAACTCCTACTTGCCAACCCTCAAACTCGCGAAAACAGAATTTATATAATATACTTCATTTACATAATCACACTTTCTTGGTCGGCGAAAGTTAGTTGAATTAAAATATTTTCCCCCAGAAGAGTGGGTATTAATAGAGTAGCGGATAGATCCGTTACAACTATTAAATACATTTGTGAAAAAATTAATTTTAACACAACTGTTTTTTCCCCAAATTAATTTTTTCTCAATACGAGTATCCCTATTCGAAACAGCAGGATTTTCACAATAGGTCTTTAGTGGCATCATGAAGTAGCCTAAGACTTGACAAAAGCAACATCTGCCACGATTTCGTGGCTATTCGGCTACCCCCCCCCCCGGGATGTTAAGATCAAATAAAGTCTACTTAAATAGTTAAAAAACAATAGAACATCAATCTAGTACAAGACCCCATGTTATTGAAGGAGAAAATATCAAGCTGTAAATAGTAAAAAAAGAAAGATTTTTCAAAAAACGAAATTTTGTTTTTTATTATTAAAACCTCAAACTCTTCGTTTTTGTTTCACGCTATAGAGCAGTAGTTCCCAAAGAGGTTCCTACGGACACCCAGGGGTTCCTGATATTATTCAGGGGTCCGTGGAAAATTAAAATTAATTTGGAGGTCTCTGAACAAGGGGCTCTGCGCAATGTTTAATACAAAATTTAAAAAATTTAATCCATTTTTATTTTTATGGAAATTTAAATAAATAACTATATAATTCACACACTTGGGTAATCCCGACTGGATGTTGAACCCTTTTGATCTTGGACTTACTCAGATCTCAAACACAGATGAATCCATACTAATATAGAAGCATCTTATTGAAATATCCACAAAGAGAGACTTAAACCAGTGTTTGAACAAAGATACCACAAATTCTGATTTCAAAAACAGATTTCGATTTTATATCCTGCATTATAGGTTGTTGTAGAGAAGCTGTTGACTGCTTTTCCGTTTTCCTATTTGGTATAACGGGGATTCAGAGCCGTAAGAAACCTCATCACAAAAAAAAGCAAAGAAAAAAGAAAGAAAAAGGAAAAAAAAGAAAGAAAGAAAAAGAAACCGACTAAATATTAGTGCTCTTGGGAATTTGCGGTTGCTACTTACAAACGTTGAGACGGACATTAATACATTCACAACATCTCATCAAGTTCATCCAAAAGTCATTGATTTATTTATCTTATATAAACAAAAGTTACAATTTCAATAAGTAATTCTTCAACAAAATGTGTTTTAAAAAAGAAATTTAATATACTATGCATTTATGTAGTTTTTTCATTTGGACATCCTTGAGAAAGTTTTGACTATAAAAAGGGATCCGTGAGCAAATTTAGACCAAAAGGGGTCAATAAGTTTAAAAAGTTTGGAATCCACTGATATAGAGCGAACATGTGAGTACATTTCTCCTAGTTAGAGTAATATCAGCATTGCCCTCTGGATCAACACGAGGGCTATTGGCAAGGGACCTCGTAATTTTGAATTATGGTCAAGTAGTAAGGACGACATTTGAGCTGGAAAGAACCCTTTTCTCAAAGCTTTCACACCCCACAAATGGGAGGACTTAGAGCCTCGACTGATTTTACGTATCAGTCGAGGCTCAACACGTCGGGTCTTGAGTAGGACTAGGGCTCGAACTCAAAACACGCCGGCCATGAGTCAGAGACCACTAGGCTCACCGCGAACTCATTTCTCCATCGGAGGAAAAAATATTAAAAAAATTTCTTTGTTTTATTTTTGACAAAAAGCATAGATTAAATAGAACCTTGAATTCAATATTGAATTAAAAGTCAGTTTTTGTTCTATAAATGATTGTAAAATGATAACAAATATTGAATAATAATTTTATTACCATAATTTAAAGTGTTTTGCAGTATTACAAAAACATGTTTAATCACATTTGTATTATACTTTTGGACATAAAACAAATAATAATAGACTAAGAGCAAAAATTCGAACATTATAGCTCCTAGAATTTCTCAACTAGTAAATAAATATTTAGATCTATTAATGCTAAATAATTATAAGAAACAATGAAGTTTTTTCAGTCATACAAAATATTAGTCCTAAATTCAATATCTTTCCCATAATACTTATTTCAAAAACTATTTTAACTTTCCTTCCTCTGCCGTAAGTGATATATTTCGAGTACTGTAATGCTTTTCCAAATTTATAAGTTTTGTTTTTTGGAATTTTTTATTCTTTTTTTTATTCCTACAATTAGCAAAGTACACACACACTTATAAATATATATATATATATATTGTTCAAAATTTCAATCTTTAATAAAATACTTTTTATTCATCCACTCAAGTTCAAATGCATTTCTTAAAACTTGTAGTGGATGACGCTTGATGTTAATACAGTTTTTTCAAATATTAATTAAGGAATTCTATTTTATTAATGAATAAATAGATACAATCAAAAACAATAGTCCAGTACCCTATATAAAAAGGAAAACAGCTCGTTGTATCCTTGAAGCGCAATGGACTTCTAATCCAAAGGTCGTGGGTTCGAATCACACCTTGGATGGCCTAATTTATGAGGATGTGATTTCCTTTCACTATACTATTTTATTGGAATAGTTAAATTACAGTAACAAACCAAAATATATATTCCAAGACCCTATATAGAAAGGAAAGTCGCTTTCTATTTTGCCACTTAATATTACGATTCTTTCATATGAATGTACATATTTATATTAATTGTAATTATTTGAGGTGTCTCAGGGGTATTAATTTTGTCTCGAGGGGTGAAAATATAAACAATTTTCAAACCGGTACACTTCGTTTAAATTTAAATTAAATAATTCGAATCTTTTACACATTATTTACAAAGGATTATGGTTTCAAAAAGTGCAAAATGTTTGAAATATAATCCTAATTTTAAAAATTATAAGCATATGCAAATAAGAAATAATTTTGTAATAAATATTAAGTAATTCTTGCGCGTCATGCATGCTATTTTCTAAAATAGTAGCTTTTGATGTATAAAACTTGATAGAATTATGAAATGTATCATACTCTTTAAACCCTAGTAATTTAAGAATAATATGTCTTGTTTTCAAAATATTTGAAAAATATTAAAAAAATTTTTTAAAAAAATTGAAAATATAATTTTTTTATTTTCAAAAAAATTAATTTATTATTCTATTTATTTAAAATTACTATGGTGTAATAAGGGTACGTTTAACTTTTTAAATCAACTTATTGCTTTCTGATTTTGATATGCCTATATTTTTTTAAATTATGATTATATATTTCAAACATTTTACACTTTTCTGAAGCCCCATTCTTTCATAAATAATATGTAAAAGATTCGAATTATTTAATGTCAATTTCAAAGAGTTATATGTATTTGAATAGTGTTTATATTTTCAGCCCTCAGAGAAAGTTAACACCCCTGAGACCCCTTTATAAAAAGTAACTAGAATAACAAAAAATTTGTTGACCTAAGTAGGAATTGACTTAATTTTTTTATATTACTTGTTTTCTTTTTTAATTGTTCTTATGTGTATCGTTCTTAACCAGACCAAAGATGAGATTCGTTCCGATGTGTCGTTAACTTTTTAGACAATGAATTCTTAACTGTGAGTTCCGCTCAACCGCGAAGGTATTCGCAGATAGGGAGTCGCGACGGTCCGACGGTTTACCGAAGTTATTTTAGGGCGCGCTCCAACCATGACCTTCAGGACACCAGAGCCCGCATATTGAACGCTCCTAAAATAGTTGGGTTAAGTATTTTTCAATGGAAAAAGATGATCCTTTTTTTATATTCTCTCTTTCTTTCCTTTTCATCGGCTTTACCTGAATGACCTACATGAGGAACAATTATGACGTTACGGAGCGCTTTCACTCACTTACCGCGGCGAGTATGACGGCAAGAAAAGGTGTTCTAATTATTCTCACTTCCTGTTCGGTAAGGAAACTATTACTTTTTCTTAACTTTTTCACTAGTTATGTTGCGGTTTGTTCGTCAACTCGGCGGGAGACGCGAGCTCAGCGTTTAATTTTAGAAAAGTTTTCCAAGACAGAATATTTCTAGGGTGCACAGATCTGACTTTGAGATATCTCGAACCAAATTCCAATTTATATTTGTTTATTTTCCCTCTCCACCATCGAGTGGGGTTCAGTTGTGTCGGGCTGGTTTCGAATTCCGCTGTAACCAAACGGTTATTCACGCATGTTCATCGAACATAGCTCGTGTTTATTTTCTGTACGATGCGAATTGAATTTTAAAAAAGTTTCATGTAAATTTAACTGGAATGTTTCCAGAGAAACATCTGGAAGTTTTCACGTCCGAGAGAAAAATAGTGTGCGTGCAATCTGCTAAGAAATATATATTTTCATAAATTAAAAAAAATTACATTTTTATTTGACTGTCCCATTGGTTGCTTGGCTACAGTGGACGTGGTTGGAGTGGACACTTTGAAACTCATCGTGGTTAGAGCGGACACATTTTTTTCCTTATCTTAGAAAAGATTCGATTACCGAATTACAAGGATAAATACATTTTCGCCAATCAAATTTAATTATTTATATTAAATTGTTAAGATATTATAGTGCTAATACATTTTAAATATGGCGAAATGTAATAAAAATAAAAACTTCCAGAGAAATATTTAAAAATTAATAGTAAGTAACAATATAATGAAGGGTATGAATGAATTTCAGGAATTTTGTAGAAAACTGTATTTTTGAGTCAAATAAATATTAGAACAGGTGCAATTGCCATAAAATCAGTTTCATTAATGCAAGGAAAAATAAATACTAGAAGTAAAATGTACAAGATACAAGTAAATAAAAGAAAAATAAATACAAGTAAATAAATACTAAGTAACCTTTATTATAAAGATATAAATATCCTTTATCATTGGATTTAGTTACAACCTATTTACCTTAAGGGATATTACCTTAAAGGGATTTTAGACATTTTTCTAAATTGTTTGATGTTTCGAATTCTTTTAGGGTGTTTTCAATTCTTTTATCCAGTTTTCCTTCTTATTCCAGGGTCACCTAATTCTCTGGATTTCAAATTAAAAGACACTTAGTTAAAATACTAAAAAAAGAAACACAAAAAGCGTCTTTTTATTTTAATTACATTTCGCTATGTTTAAAATGCATTCGCACTATAATATCTCAACAATTTAATACAAATAATTAAATTAGATTAGCAAAAGCGTATTTATACTTGTAATTAGGTAATCGAATCTGTTCTAAAAGGGGGGGGGGAATGTGTCCGCACTAACCACGATGAGTTTCAAAGTGTCCATTCAGACCACGAAATGTTATGTGTCCGCTCCAACCACGTCCGCTGTAGCCACGCCACCGTCCCATTTAAGATACAAAACTGGCTAATGGTTATCAGATGATGCATCTACTCAAGTGTAATACGTTAAATTCATGACCGTCACATGATAATTGTAATCACGTGATCTCCAATGAATTCAAAGCTTTCCTCTAGTCTTGCCCTTGTTATTCTATTTGCTTGGCCGCGGTAGCTAAGTGGTCAAGGTATCGGATCATGGCTATCGTGTCATGAGTTCGAGCCCAGTACCACTTAAGACCCGCCGTGTAGGGTAGCGATGCACGAAAAATCTGTCGAGAGCTCAAACTTCTTCCCGTTGGTGGGGTGTGGTAGTTAGAAGAGGGGGTGCCAGTTCAGGTGTCGTCCTCGTCACTTGACCATGGTTCAAAATTACGCGGTCCGTCGCCCAAAGCCCTCGTGTGAACAGTGCGACGTTAATATTCTCTCACTCATTGTTCTTTTCGTAAAATGTTAATAACATTTCATAGTTGAGTAAATTCAAGTATAAAGATTCATAAAACAGTTTTTCAGAATTAAAAAAAAATCTTATGTTAAAATGAATTTTTTAAACAAGTAGGTTTTCCTTACCAACAAAACGTTATTGTTGTCAAATGTGTAGTTTTTTAAAATAAGTTTCTGTGTGAATTAGCAAAAGTTGGCAACAGCGAAACGTATGAGCTCTTTGATTGACCTAAAACACGTAATGGGAAAAATTTATGTGACGTCATAGTCACATGATAATGATAACCACGTGTTTTTAGCCAATCAGTTTAAAAGAATTGTGACGTCATAGTCACACGATGAAAGCAATTATGTGCTTTCAGCTCATCAGTTCATGCGCTTCGTTGTTGCCAACTTTTACTCTTTGCAGAAACTTTCTTTTAAAAATTACATATTTGTCGACAATAATAACGCACAATATACAAAATGCACTTTATTTAAAATCACATGAAAAAAAAACAAGGTTTTTTTTTTTAATTTTAAACTTTTCTGAAGAGTTTTTTTTTTCTTCTTCATAACATTTGAATGTTTTTACCCAAATCTGAAATTTGAAATTTTATCCAAGTTTTACGAATAAAATAGCAAGTACAATTAGTTTAATGCCTGTTTTGATTTCTTTGGAACACTTGTTTGTCTGTATCATGTGACCGACATGAATTGAGCCCATTCCATTTATCAGGTAATTATGACGTCACATGATTGGATGGAAACACGTGATTGTAGCTATCACGTGACTGTGACGTCTCAGGAGTTTAGCCCATTCTTACCAATTCCCGTATTAACATATCAAAAAACGTGAGGAAAGTCTGATTTATATTTCACCAATATCCACTGTTCCTGATAAGTGGTCTTGTTGTATTGTAAATCATTAATTTCAATTTTGATATATGGGTTCCAGCAGTGGCGTAACTGAGAACATTTGCCCCCCCCCCTTCAAAATTGGACTTTGGGCCCCCAAAATGGATTTTACAAAGGGTAAGTACTTGTCGGCAGCCAGGCTTTGGGCCCCCTAGAGCACTGCGGGGGTGTACGTTAGGCCACTGGGTTCCAGACTATTGGGTGCTTAATGCGACCATAGTAACTAAGTAGCTATGGTCACGAATTTGTAACCGATATTTCTTCTATAAGTCGTGGTTTCCCAGGAAATCCACCGCGTAGAGGGGTTAGTATGCTATACTACTCGAAGTTCAAAGTTCGCTCGTTGACGTGGTATGGAAGTGTGGAGACTGTAAGCTCAGGAGTTGTCCTCTTCATTTCCCCATGGTTCAGAGTGTGAAGGTAATAAACAATCACGGACACCTAATTGCCCTGATGATCCATTTTATAGAGAAGTTAGTGTACACTATACTTGACGAAGTTCAAAGTCTTCACGTTGACGTGATATGGAAGTTTGGAGAGTACCAGCTCACACACACACACAGGTGTTGTCCATTTGACAGTGATTCAAACTTCCGAGTGCGGTGTAAAAAAGCAATCAAACGCCCCTCGATGCTGAACACCTACCTGATTTTTTTAAATTTTGATATAAATTTAAATTTTATTTTGGGAAATATATATTAATTTGTGACTTTTACTGTTTAAATTGAGATGATAATAAGTGAATTAAATTTAAAATTAACAAGAACTTCGTAACTTTGGCCATCACGAAAATAGTCAAATCCAAAGTGTGATTTTACAAAAATTCCCTTTGAGAGATTGGTTCTAAATTATATAATAAATCAACCGAATTAACTATATTTGTTTCGTGATGTAATATTAATTGTTAATTTATTTCTTAATTATTTGTATTTGTTTCAGAGTTTTTTTTCCCCAGTAATGTTTAAAAATGCTATTTTTTCCTTTAACATTTTTTTTAAATTTTAAAGTTAAATATATTTCCAGACGATTTCTTTTTCATGTTTATCGAATAAATTCCTCTTCTTTTGTTACTCATATTTCTGTGTGTCTCCTTTCTTTTCACATTAGGACTCGTCAACCACAATTAGGTCCAGAATCCGAAGTCAATATCAAATTTTTTTCGAAAGAAAAAAAAAAGAATTTTGTCGCTTTCGCCCGATTATTTATTTGTTGATAAAGAACCAATATTTTATCAGGATAAAAAAAAAAAAAAAAAGAAAGACCGAGAAATAAGTTCAAAAAAGATAATTTTTTCTGAATAGCTCTTTCAAGGGAAACTGGTTCATACTTTTGTAACATTAAATCTTAAAAAAAAAATTTAAAAAAAGAGGAAAATTACACTATTTTAAAGAGACCTCAGTCATCTTTCTCCTACAAGTCAACTTCTCCTTTTGTGCCTTGACCCATTTGAGGTGGAAAAGTTGTTTACGCGCAACTTCTGGTGCATTTCGAGCTGTTGCCACTACATGACGAAATCTTGTTTTGGCAATGGTTTAATTTCGCTTAAACGATAATTGTAATTGCAAATGAATGTTAATTAAAGTACTAAAAAAAGTAAAACTCATTTAAAATTGATTACACACAAAAAGGGTCTGTGAGTATGTATGGAATTAAAAAGTGAAATGTTATTCGGACCTTCAACGTTATCTTAAAAGTCTATTCGATTTTTTAAAATAAAAGAATAAAAAAAAATAAGAGTTTGACTATATAAAAATACCTGATTTCCCTGCTAAATTGTGTTGTTGAATATAAATTTGGAGTATTAGAGAATTTGTTATAATTTCTAGTAATGTTTTTCAAATATGAGAAATCTATAAAAAATTATACATTATTTTATTATTATTGTAAATTATTGAGAACTTTTCAGCAATATGTTAACTTATTTCGTAAATCGATTTTAAAACGTCAAAGAATAAAATTAATAATTATCATTTGTTTAATAAAACTGGAAATATTACGTTAACAGCAGAAAGTTATACTTTTATTCGGAGTGTAAATTAAATGGATAGATTATACTACAATATTTTCATAGTAAAAGAACTACGATATGCTCGTAAAAATGCCATTTTGAATCGATACAATTTAGTTATATAATCTCAAAACGTTGTTAGATAAATTAAAATTTTGTTAGGTATCTATGTTCGGAACTATGATTTTGAAAATTTAAGATGTACAAATAAATAAATATTACCTTGGATATTTAGAATCCCTCCTTTAATTAGAATATACATTTATTATTATAACGAGAATATTATTACAAGAACAAAGATTTAAATGCAATTTTTCAGCAAAAAATGACGAAAGAATGATATATTTTCAAAACATTCTCTTTTTAGGAAAAATGCTTCCATAATAATACTTTGTCGCATATATAGCTTCCATACAGAGCCTGGACTAGAATTCTTTAAATAAATAACTTAGAAATGGATTTCTTCACATTTTAATATATCAGAGTAAAGAAACTGTAACTAAAAAACTGGTTATTATTTCAATTGATAGTAAATCTGAAAATAAAGTAGTTCAAGCTCTGTAGCTCTTTATATAGCCGAAGTATTATTATTATTAAAGCATTTTTCATTAAAAGACAGTGTATTGGAAATGCTTTTTCTTCAGTTTTTTGTCCAAAAATGCCTTTAACTAATTTATTATAATAATGTTCTAAAACAACTTCAATATGCATATTCTAATTCAAGTGGCATTAAATAGTTTTAAAAAAATCATTTATGCGCTTGTGACGGATCTATACGCGACTCTACTAATTCCTCGGGATTCTTCGGGGGGGGGGGATATTTATTTTAACCAACTTTCGCCGAGTAAGGAAGCGTCATTATGCAAATGAAGTATATTATATAAATTCTGTATTCGCGAGTTTGAAGAGTTGGCAAGTGAGTTGGCGAGTTAGTTTGTTAGTTGAAGAGTGAAGGATCGTGGAATTATTAAGAGCATTTGGAGTTTATCCATGAAGGATTACTGAGAGTGAATCAATTGACAGTGATTAAATCTGGATAAGGAACTTCTGAAAAGATTCAAGTGTAGGATCAACTTCTTAAAAGTACAGGTATAGTGGTCCTTGTTTAATTAGAAGTTATCTTATTAGTGAGCAACGTATTTTATATTGAGCGTGTTTAAGCTATCGTGGAATCAGTTGAGGGTCCGTATTATTATACCCGTGCTATTGAATCTTACCTCCGCGCTCTACTATCTGATCAGTTATCTTAATTAGATTGCCATTGTGTCTGATTGATATTTTGGTGTCTATAAATTAATTAGAGTGAAATCATGTCAGTTGATTATTCAGTTTCTCCCACACATCTAGCCGGGTCTGCGGGTAGACAAGGAGTTTCAGAGGGAAGCAGGAACCGTCCGGCATTACACGATTTGAAAAATCACAATTCTGAATGTAGTCAATAACCTTAACTGATTTACCCGTACTCTGTACGGGCGCTGATATTTTCTTCTTTCTATCAGTGATTTGAACGTACTTTTAATTCTTGTAGTGAAATTATTAGTGCTTATGTTTTTAAAAGATGCAGTTTGTCTATGATGCTGAAATGCTTGTCATCTAGGATTTTTTTTTCTGGTAACGGCAAGAAATTTTCTTTGAAGTCAGTAATTTAGATTCTCTTGAAAATTTTCAATGAGGAACAGGGATCAGTAAGACATCATGGAGTCTGTTGCATGAGAAAAAAATGAAAATGAAAAGATCATCCAAAAAGGGCCGATATATTTCTATTTCGATTGCAATGTAAGACTTTATGCAACTTCAAATTGTGTGTGCATATACATATATGCACTCGCACAAAACCCTCAACCTCTTGAAAAAGAGGTACGAACCTGAAATTTTTTTGTAAGTATGAGAGAAATTCTTTTAAGATCCATAAATTATTTTTCATTTAATGCAGAGTGTACCGTAGGACAGCGAACATTTAGGGGTTTTCGTGCCTCCAGCTATAAAATAAAAATTAATTTTAAAATTAAAATAAAATTTTTTATTTTCTTATTCTATTAAGTATTATGCTTAGATGTATGCAATAAAAATGTGCCTTTCGTTGGAATATTTTGGACAATTGTAAAAAAAATTGACCTCACTTAAGGGGTTGATTGATTGATGGTGGGAATGTTAACATCGCACTGTTCAGCTACACGAGGGCTTTTGGTGACGGACCTCGTCATTTTGAACCATGGTCAAGCGACGAAGAAGACACCTGAGCTGGCCCCCCTCTCTCCTTACTACCTAACCACACGAACGGGAGGACGTTTGATCTCTCGACGGATTTAACGTGCATCGCTCCCCTACACGGTGGGTCTTCAGTGGTACTGAGCTCGAACTCATGAAACGTCAGCCATGATCCGATATCTTGACTCCTTGGCTACCGCGGCCACCTTATGGGGTTAGTGTAGTAATTTTAAAGCAACATGAGGGCTATTGAAGAAGGATCTCGTAATTTTGAATTTTGGCACACCTCGCTTTTATAAGAACTCTGAGAATCGTCTCGACGAATGCGCATCAAACCCTTTGCACGGTAGGTATTCAGTGACAATGGAACTGAAATCCTTAACTCAACGATGCTGACAACAAGCCTACGGTGGCTTTAACTTCAGAGTAAGTGAGGGAATATTAATGTTGCCCTATTCAGTTTGTGACGGGTGCTTACGCGTTTCACTAACCTTCTCTCAAATCTTTAAAGACTTTATTTATTTTAACCAATCACCGCCGACAGCCAAAGGTGTGACTTATGCAAACAAGATAGTTTCGGGCTTAGCGAGTTCGAAAAAGATATAAAAGGGAGAAATGAAATGAAGAGATTGAGGTTGATTAAGAAGGTAATTCTGAGAGATTAGTTTAACTAGTGGAAGTATATTCGCCGGAGGAAGGCTATTGAATAAGGTTCATTAATTCGGTTCGGGACGGAACTGAAGATATCAAAGATTGAAGCCGCTCCTTAGAACAACCCAGTATTAGAGAAACCTGCTTTAAAAAGGTATCAGGTCAGTTATTTTCATAAATTGGATATAAATGCGTAGTTTGATTGTATACGTTATTCTCCGTGGTTTCAGTTAGTGTTCCGTCGTTCATAATCGGGTTCTTCTCGCACCCCACTGTAATTTGTTGTTCTTAAAGTTTGATTAATATTTGTGTATTTCTCTATTAAGAAAGATTAATAAATAATATTGATTTATTAATTAAGTAGTCGTTAATCATGAATCCAACATACCCAAATTTAGATAATATGCAAAGGGGAGTTAATAATCATAGGGGTAGTGAGAGACTACGATACTGGCGCCCAAACGAAATACCGGAATTAAGAGCAAGTGCTGGATTTAGAGTTTTGCCGGAATTATTTTTTTCGGGTAAAGAAAATGTGTCTGAGTTTATATCTAACATAGATGACAATATAGCCTACTATGAAATACCGGCGAATCTATCGTGTGCGTATTTAAAAGGTCATTTAATTGGGAGAGCGTTAGACTGGTTTGACGTGATCGGGTTCGAGTGTATAAATGAAGAAGCGACTGCATTTGCAACGCTTAAAAAGAAATTGTCAGATAGTTTTCCTGTAATACGGAATAAATCAGAGTTAGAGGCTCAGTTTTTCTCATCGAAACAACGGAGAGGTCAAGCCCCGTCAGACTTTATTTTTCAGCTATTAAAAATCCATAAGGCTTTAGATTTGAATTATGATGAAATAAAATTGGTCGATCACATAGTAATGCGACTAGAACCCCAAATAATGGATTATTTAGAAGTTCGAAACCCCACAACGAAAGCTCAGTTGATAGAGTTGGTAGACCGGTATGAGGAACGTCATAGCTGCAGGGAAAACCAGGGTTCGAGTAATAATTTTGCTAGACGAAGTTGGGATGTGAGTAAGAATCCTGAGGAAAGAAGGAATAATAGAAATTGGAGAGATACTGGGGTCGGAAATAGTCAAAATGATCAAAGAGGACTAGGCAGGGTTGCGAATAATTTTTCTCGTCGTAATTATCAAAATCAAGGATTCGAGGGAGGAAATCACTACAATCAACCAAATCAGCGAACAGACCGGTATCAGAACCGTAGGATGGTGGTTAGGAAGGGTCCTAATGATGATTCAGCAAAGCAGAATTGGAGGCGTGTTGATTGCAACAGCGGAAGGCAAAGAAATGCCAATTTAAACTTTCAAAGAGATCGTATTGAGTCAAATCCTCCTAATAGAATTAAACTTAATTCATTGCGATTATCACCAGTTGATCTTCCGTATGTGCCGATTCTTTTGCTTGATACGTTTCTAAAAGCGCTCTGGGATACAGGTGCGGAAAAATCATTTATTTCAGAAAAAACATACCGATCATATTTTTCTTTCTGTCCTATTAAGAAATCGTTAGCTGAAGTAGTTACAGCTCAAGGGTCACAATGCAGAAATTTAGGCACAGTTGAGTTAAGAATTAAAATAAGAGAATTTTCGAAGTTGTGGAAATTTTATGTGATTCCTGAGATGCAAGATCCATGCATCATAGGTATTGATTTTATGTCACATACAAGGATCAGTTTTGATTTTGTTAAAAAATCGTTAATCATTCCGGACTCGCACATTGAGAAATTGGCAATTTCGGACGAACCAGTACGGATAGATTTATTAAAGACTAAGTTAAATGCAGTGGCTGATGTGTTGTCTAGAAACCCGTTAGAAAGTAATGAAGAACCAAAGGTGTCTTGTGCGGTGATTAGATCGTTAGTATTATCGTCTAGAGTACAGTTGAGAGAGGAACAGAGAAATGATCCGGAGCTAGGTGAAGTTTTTAGAAAATCCGGACGATAGTTCCATTAATGAATCAATCTGTAGAAATTGGTCCCGCGACTTTAAATTGATAGACGGATTACTATATTATGCAAAATATACAACCACACTAGGTGAATTAAGGGTATTTATACCTAAAACATTACGTAAAGATGTTATGCGAGAATTCCATGACTCGCCGATGGCAGGCCATTTAGGCAAAAAGAAAACCTACTTAAAATTAAAAAGACGCGTGTTATTTCCCGTACATGAGGAAATACATTTATAAATATGTAGCAACCTGCGACCAATGCCAAAAAGTCAATTATAAAAACGGATTACCAGCTGGTCAATTAATTCCGATAGTAACGAATTTTCCGAATGAAATCGTATCTTTAGATTTGTTAGGCCCATACCCTGCAACTAGTCCAGAACGCTATAAATTTATTTTAGTAATTACAGATAATTTTTCCTAAATGGGTTGAAATAGTTCCCTTAAGGAAAGCTTCGGCTAAAGCAATTGCCAATGCATTTTTTGAGAATTATATTTCGCGTTATTGAGCTCCTGTTAAATTAGTCACCGACAACGGACCCAAATGATATCCGAAGTTTTTGAGCAAGTATGTCGCAGGTTGAACATAAAACACGTTAAAACTGAGGTATATCGTCCACAAGCTAATCAAACAGAAAGAGTTAATCGCACTCTTTTAAAAATGATTTCGAGTTTTGTCGCGGATAATCACACTAACTGGGATCAATTTCTGCAAGAGTTCGGATATGCTATTAGGACAGCAGTACATGAGACAACGGGTAAAACACCGGCGGAATTATTTTTAGGTCGAAATTTAATCACCCCTTTTCAAAATTTAGTTATGGTAACTGATGGATCAGATTTAGTTTGTGGGAACATAGAAAGGTTGTTTGAGGAGGCTAGAATTCATACAAAGCGCCAGCACGAGAAGTGGGCGAAATATTATAATAAAAAGAGGCGTGAAAGTAATGTGAAAGTTGATGATCTAGTATTAGTTCAAACTCACCCGTTAAGTTCGGCAAGTAAGAAAATAGTAGGTAAATTTATGCCAAAGTTTGGGGGCCCATATAAAGTTCTGAGTGTAAAAAATAATAATAATTTAGTAATATTAAAATTTGGTAAAAGAATAACGGTTAATGTGGACCAGGTGAGAATTTACCATCAAAGAGAATACAGTGTTGCCGAGTTGGAAAGTGACAATAGTAGTGATCATGGTGCAGTGGCATCAGTCAGGTCGGATGATGGGCAGTCGAGATTGGTGCAATCGGAGAGTGATGGGGGTTATCGTAGAGGATCGAAATCAGGAAATTTAGATGGTAGTAGAGATATAGTTGCGAATAGACGCGATGGAGTGGAGGTGAGAAAAAAACGTGGACGAACGGAGTCGGCTGTTTCTTCGGGGGGTGACGTGTATAATTTCAGGAAAAAAACCCGTATTGGACTGAAAGAGAGAAAAGAGGAAGACCAGACTCTTGGAGAGATAATATACAAAAGAAGAAGAGACCAGAGGCCCAGGTATCCCGAGACAAGAGAAAGTTTTCCTCGTCAATGCCGTCTCGTCCCTCCAGAAAGCGGTATAGAAAGGTGGAAGAAAATAGTTCTGAAAGAGCAGTTCCAGGACCATCCCACAGATTCAAGTACAACAGACCTCATCAGGAAAGGATCTGTCCATACAATCTTCGGAGCCGACGTCGAGTGAACAACAGCCAAGTTCCAGTTCTCACAAAGGAAAACAACGCCTCAGCAGGAGCATATCAACTTCAACGGACTCGATGGAAGAGGAGACCCAGAAGGTGGGAGCGCAGAGAGGACAACCCTAGGACAAGGTCATCCAGCACAGAGGCCATGGTTGGAGACAAAGCCTATGCAGATTGGATCTAAAGACTAGCCAGGTTGTATAATTCTAATTTGTTTATTTTTCCTCTGACAGACAGTTCGGAGTATTTTCTATGTGGGCTAGTCTATTTTTTTTTGTAAAATTAACCTACAAAAGTTACTGCGATTTGTGTATTTTCATATCGGTTGAAAAAGCTTTTGTATTTAATTTTTTTCCAAATTGTGGAAAAACATTTGTTGAATTGCAATTGTTTTGCTACACATTAAAGACGAGGCTTTATATGTGAGATTACTTGTATTGTTTGTTGTAATATATTCTATGTAAAAAATGTATATATTTTTGTGTGTAATTATTAAGATGTATAAGTAGTGTCTGGTTTCTGGGCGCGGCGTAATTAGGAATACTAACAAAAAAACATTAACAGCGCAGCGCGATTGATTGGGAATTTTTTGAAAATGAAACCAGATGAAGGTAATTTTTTATGAAACTATATATATATAATATAATGTATGCCATGTTTTATGTCAATAAGGAAGTTGTATAAAAGTTCTGTGCATTTAATGTCATGTTTTAGAAAAAATTGACAAGGTTTACTTTCAGGGCAGCAGTCCCTGAACATAGTGATACGATGAAAACTTTGATGTCGTGAGAAGATATTAATGTAAAATTTTATATTTATTAGCACTTAAGTAAAGTGCATGATCAGGGTTTTTTCCTGGAAAGGTTTTCCCCTGATCTTCGCCCGAAGGGGATGCACTGTAGGGATTGTATTTATTGTACAAGTTCAATAAATTAGAGTGGAGTACCCCTTTGAGAAGTCATTTCTGTGTGCTAGTTTAATTAAAGTTTCTAACTTAGAGAGTTAAAATTTTCTGCGTTCAATATTTTCAGGCATTCTAAAGTTCGTGAGTTAACTTTCTACAAGTTCAGTATTTTTAGGCATTCTAGAGTAGTTAAAATTTTGTGCAGGTTCAGTGTTTTTCAGACGTTAGGTAAATTAAGAGAGTTCTTGTAGGTCGTCTAGACCTTCAATAAGTCACGCTTTTTTTCTCGGAGGGGGGTTGTGACGGGTGCTTACGCGTTTCACTAACCTTCTCTCAAATCTTTAAAGACTTTATTTATTTTAACCAATCTCCGCCGACAGCCAAAGGTGTGACTTATGCAAACAAGATAGTTTCGGGTTTAGCGAGTTCGAAAAAGATATAAAAGGGAGAAATGAAATGAAGAGATTGAGGATGACTACGAGGTTGATTAAGAAGGTGATTCTGAGAGATTAGTTTAACTAGTGGAAGTATATTCGCCGGAGGAAGGCTATTGAAAAAGGTTCATTAATTCGGTTCGGGACGGAACTGAAGATATCAAAGATTGAAGCCGCTCCTTAGAACAACCCAGTATTAGAGAAACCTGCCTTAAAAAGGTATCAGGTCAGTTATTTTCATAAATTGGATATAAATGCGTAGTTTGATTGTATACGTTATTCTCCGTGGTTTCAGTTAGTGTTCCGTCGTTCATAATCAGGTTCTTCTCGCACCCCACTGTAATTTGTTGTTCTTAAAGTTTGATTAATATTTGTGTATTTCTCTATTAAGAAAGATTAATAAATAATATTGATTTATTAATTAAGTAGTCGTTAATCATGAATCCAACATACCCAAATTTAGATAATATGCAAAGGGGAGTTAATAATCATAGGGGTAGTGAGAGACTACGACAAGTTACTCGAGGGCTTTTGAGGATGGACCTCTTTATTTTAAACCATAGTCAAGTGACGAGGCCGACACTTGAGCTGGGACAGCTCTCTTTCATAACTTCCACACCACACCAATGGGAGGACGTTTGAGTCTCGACAGATTTTACATGAATTGGCTCTTTCTACACGGTGGGTATTCAGTGGCACAAGGCTAAACTCATGACATGCCGCGGGCACGAGTCTATGACCTTGACCACTAGGCTACCGCAGCTACCTTTAACTATAGGAAATTTTACAAAATGTATTATACCTCGTAGCTTTTGAAATATGTGTGATTATTTCTCCCTCTCTCACCTGAGTGTATTAGTTATCAGTAATTCATGCATACATAAGGATATTTTAACTGTGATTCTACTATGTTGTTTGTCTGTCTGAGATATAGATTCTAGTAACAAAATTGAATCGTGTGGTTATCTATTTTAAGAAACTATGTGGAGTATTCCTCGTGATGACCAATTTATCTGATTTAAAATAACTTTTCCTCGCAATACTTTTTCTAATTTTATCTCTCGGTTTATAACGAGAATCTGACCTGAATGCTGGTTTTGAGAATAAGCACCATTCTTCAAAATGCAGCACATCAGGTTTTTTAGATACAGTAAAAAAAATTTCAAGTTGTAGAGTAAAAACCTGCATTGAAAAATTCATTTATTTTGGAATCTCTATGAAGAAAAAGAACAGGAATTTTCGTAAATTAAAAACACATTTAGATGGGGAATATGTAAATGATATAAACTTAAATTTTAATTTCAATGGCAGAAGAAAATATAACGGTTTAAGAAAAGTGAGATACAGTCAATATATAATGAACCTCTATTTTGCGAATTTCTCTATTTTTCGAACTTTTTCGTGGAACCAAAAACATTTTATTATTTTCTTCATAAAATGACCACCAAATAGCGAAGTGCGTTTTCTATGTAACGAACTTTTTCTCTTGAGATTCTATTTTTTTCCCTCCATATTTTTAAAATAGTTTGGGACATTTTTCAAATGGTTCTCTCTTTTGGCACATTTTATGGTGATCAATGGTCTTGAACTGTTTTTAATAAATGCCTAACTCACCTAAAGCAATGAAAACGCTGCAATTATACAATCAAAAACCTCAAGTAAAATTAACAGATTCTATTTTTAATTAAGTTTAAGAACGCGCGTGTGGTATAGTGTATACTTAAAAAAATACTAGTTGTAAAATAATGTATGTTTAAAATTATATGTGGGATTAAAATTAGACAATGTCGTTTAAAAATTCATTAATTTTAATGTAAAATTATATTTTTAAATTGAAAATACTGTTTATTCCTGGACACTGTCCCCCCCCCCCTTTGTTCTTGCAGATTTCTTTTTGATGGGTAAAATGCATAAAAAACAAAGAGATATTTATTCTTTTTTTTAAAAAAAAGTGAGTAATTACCTTTTAAAATTTAAATAGAGTAATCAATTCAAAATTTAAAATAAATGAAAATTTTCAAATTTAAACTTATAAATTAAAAAAATTTTTAAGTGGTCTCAAAAGTATATTAAGTGGCCGTGGTAGCCTAGTGGTCAAGGTGTCCGATCGTGTCATGAGTTCTATCCCAGTACCACTGAAGATCTGCCGTGTAGGAAAGTGATGTACGTTCAATCTGTTGAGACCTCAAATGTCCTCACGTTGGTGTGGTGTAGTAGTTAGAGAGGGGGGCAGCTCAGTTGTCGTCCTCGTCCCTTGACCGTGGTTCAAAATGACGAGCGCCCAAAGCCCTTGTGTAGCTGAACAGTGCGACGTTAATATTCACTCACTCACTCAGTACGACGTTAATTATATGTAATTATATGTATATTCCTATCCAAAAATGACCCTGAATATAAAAAAAAATATTCACTTCTGCGCTTTTTTAAATCTCGGTTCTGAATGGAGTGGGATACCTTAAATACAAAGCATTGAACTTTAAGCAATTTTTAAGATTATTCAATAAATAAAAAAAATTCTAATAAAGAAATTTTTTTTTTCATTACATAATTTTCTTTTAATTCTGCGATGAAAATTCTTTAAAAGTAAATTCGAGGTACTATCTTTTTTGATTCTTCAAATGCTCATAATTAAATGAAGTTAAAAATGATCATCATCTGAAGTTTTTGAAAATGAGTGTACTTTCATATCGCAAAAACTAATCAATAATTTTTGTTGTTTAAAGCTGTTTTAAACTATTTTATGTCTTAGTTTAAAATAAAATTCAATATATATCTCATGCATATATTTTTGGTTAAAACTTCCCTACAAAGGGGGGGGGAATAGCTTAGCTTCACAAAAATCCTCTGTGTAAGATGTTTTCGTTCAAAAGTTCTTTTCAACAATCCACACACACAGCTTCTGAACAAAAAACAACAAAAAAGGAGCGTGTCGGAAAAGAAAGAAAAAAAGAGAACTTTTTTTTGTGTGGAATGCGAATAGCGTTCGAAGCTGTTGGAAGCGTGAAAATGTTTTGAAATGTTCCTGGAATGTTTTTAAAGCAACATTTTTTCGAAAAAAGTAATTCTCCGAGGCTGGCGAGAAAATCTCGCGGAAGCCATTTCCGTTTCCCGCGATCCGCTCTATCTTCTTCTTTAACAGGTAGTGATAATTTATGAAGTTTTCGAACTTTTGATTCCGTTTCTTTTTTGTGTGTAATAAAATATGAATATTCGCATTGGTTCTTTCGGCCCATGCCCCCCCCCCTCATTGGAAAGGAACGAATGTTTTTTTCTGTGTATCGTGATCAATATTTTGCTGCGGGATATATACATACAAAGTTGTAAAATAAAGAGTAAATTAAAAAAAAATTCAAAATATAAAATTATTTAAATTTTACAAAAGCATAGACAGAGAAGGTTTTCATGGACCTCTTAATTTTGAGTTCGGTTAAGTGACGAGGACGACACCTCCTCTCCTAACTCTCACACGACATCAACAGGAGGACATTGAGCCTCGACAGATTTAAAGTGCATCAGCCCCTCTACACGGCGGGTCCTCAGTAGTACCAGAACTTGAATCCGCGATACGCCGGCTCAGAGTTCAAATAAGACATAGAAGAAAAAAATAATATAAAAAAATTTTTTAACATCAATTCCTACTTTGTTAGAAAAACGTACCGGCACCATCTGTTGCAGCTAATTGTAACTACGACGGAAATAACGCAGAATAAAGTTAAAACTAAAAAATAAAATTTAATTAATGAATTAATATTTTAAAAAACTGTATCAACATCTAATGTCATCCACTACAAGTTAAAAAAAATTATTTTAACTTGATTGGATGAATAGAAAGTATTTTATTAAAGATTGAAAATTTGAACAAGATAAATATATAAATATATATAGAGTGTGTGAGCTAATAGTAGGAATTGAAAAGTGCAAATAAGATCATTCTCAATTGCTCAAAATTTCTTTAAAAAAATAAAAATGAAAAGATATAAAAAAAATTCTTTTTTTGTAGACGTAGCTTAAGTGGCCATGACATTTATTATTAACAAACAAATAGCATGGGCAGGGACGTCTTAAGGCATGGCCGATTAGGCCCGGGCCCAGGGCCTTCCCCTCGGTGAGAGCCTCTTTTGTTGTCGATTCTGTCTTAATAAGATCACGATTAGGGTCCTTTTAATGGTCAAATACTAGTTTCGTAAATATTTTCCGATAAATAGGGAATGTCATACTGCATGTCAACTGGTAAAAATGTTAAGATTGTATTATTATGTGATGACCGTTGTCCATGCCTAGGCCTAATACCAGAAACAATCCTTCCACTCGTTATGTCGAAATGCGGCCATCATTCGAGTCGGTTTGTGCATGGGTTTTTGAGATTGTGAGTCATGCACATTTGTTTCAAATTACCTTTTGAATGCATGCTATATACTGTCTACTTTTAAAAATATCAGGTAGGGTCTACATTTGCATAGGGGCCCAGAGCCTCAAAAATCTTACCTGGTACCAGGCCCTAAAAAGTCTTAAGAGGTCCCTAAGCATGGCATTGTGGCCCAATCATTACAGCCACGTGACATTTAATCCCGTGCTTTCCGCAGAAATTGGCATCTCTCACTCTAGCATACTCTTGTAAACATGCACATTCCCTACATAATTTCAAATTTAACAACTAGGTGATGATGCGGTAAAATTATTTTTCCAATATATATATAGTAAAACGTCGTTTAACCGAACGTTTATTATCCGGAGAGTCAAATATCCGAACCAAAGTCCGGATCCGTTTTCGAACAGTGCAATGCTCATCAATTTTTTCCTGAGACGCCAAAAGTGACGAGAAAACCCAAGGTGAGGGATATTTGAGGAATTTCAGTTGTGTGTGATTTGGTAAATATCTGCGCGGAATATTAGGACACTTTGTTTCTAAGTGAGGGGGTGTATACGTGCTCTTTTGTCGAGTTTTGTTAATGTAGAAACTTGGATGGCATGCGATGCAGAAGACTGGATTTCAAATGCTAAATGATGACGAGATTGTGACTTCTGCGCAAGAAGAATCCGACCTGTCGACGATGAAACGGATGAAGACGAGGACAACAACAACGAAGCGTTAGAGACAGTTAAAGAGTGGTACGAACAACAATCAGAGTGCTGTTCTACTCAACTACTGCTGCTCAAGAGAATCATAAACTTGTCACTGAAAAAACGAAGGTGTACAATGGTACAGCGAAAAATAAGGGATTATTTTCCCCAATGAAGGTAAAATTGCGACAGTTTGCACCTATTTTGCTTTCTATTCAAGCACGTTTCCCGCATAGGATAATTTTCAATATTTGTATAGTGTCCGGTTTCCGGCATGGATCGCATTCGGTCTTCGGTTATCCGAACAATCACGTATCCGAACGGTGTCCGGTCCCAATTGATTCGGATAGACGACGTTCGACTGTATATATATATAAATTCATAAATGTATACAAAATAATTACAAACCTAAGATAACTAGTCAAGATAGTATAAGTAGTATATATTAGCCAGAGCAGTACTATAGCGAACTCTTGGCCTTAGGAACCCAGATTGCAGGTTTAAACAAAGCTTTGTGGCTAGTCAACCTTTACCTGTATTTGTCAATACTCTGGGCCATAGGGAAAGTAAGGAATATGAAGAGAAGAATATATATATATGTATGTATTTGCTTTTTGTTTTATATTTCATGGATTCTTGTAAATCAAGAACTTTTTTTGAACTTGTGAGGTATAAAGTAGTGTTAAAAACCTATATTTTTTAAAGAAAGTTTTTGTAAAGAGGCAATAACTGGCAACAGTGAGGCTAGAAACAAGATCATTGCGTAGCATGTGCGTATGACGTCATTTGAATAAGCTCATCCGACTAGCTGAAATCTTCGACATATGCAATGACCACTAAACCACTCTACACGATAAGTCTTCAGTTCAACTAGGGCTCGAACCCCTGACCCGGCAGAAAGAACGCCGGCTACGAGTTCATGAATATGACCACTCAGATGCCGCTGCCACAAAGTGTAATAAATAGCAAAGAGATTAAATGAAAATAGAGAAAATCGTTAGAGAATCTTGTTGCAGAGTCACCAGTGTTTTCTATATACAGTAGAACGTCGTTTATCCGAACGTTTATTATCCAGAGAGTCAAATATCCGGACCAGTTTTTTTTTTGTCAACTACATGTACTGTATATGAATATGTTTTCGAGCAGTGCAGTGCTCAACAGTTGTTTCGCATGAGAACAAAAGTGGAGGGAAAACCCAAGGTGAGGGATATTCGGGGAATTTCAGTTGTGTGATTTGGTAAACATTTGTGGCCAGGTTTAGGAGGCGAAAAAGACTTCAATGACGACCACAGGGTGGAGATTACCGATTTTATCCAATCAAATCCAGGATTTCAAGAATACGATGAAGAAAATGTAGAAACCTGGATGGCATGCGATGCAGAAGACTGTGGATTTCAAATGCTAAATGATGACGAGATTGTGACTTTCGTGCAAGATGAATCCGGTCCTGTCGACGATGAAACGGATGAAGACGAGGACAACAACAACAACGAAAGTAACAAATGTCCATCTAGTTCTGACGCGTTTCTGCTTTAGAGACAGCTATGGAGTGGTACGAACAACCATCAGAGTGCTGTCCTACTCAGCTACGGCTGCTCAAGAAAATCAGATACCTTGCAGCGACAAAACGAAGGTGTACAATGGTATAGGGGAAAATAAGTGATTATAAAGGCAGAATTGTGACATTTTGCATCTATTTTGCTTTTTCTTCAAGCACGTTTCCTGCATAGGATAATTTTCAATATTAGTATAGTGTCCGCTTTTATATACTGCATGTATCGCATTCGGTTTTCGGTTATACGAACAATCGCGTATCCGATCGGTGACCGGTCCCAATGTGGATTTGGATTAACGACGTTCTACTGTATAACTCATGTGGTCATGATAGTGTAGTGATTGTGGCCACGAGCTCGCGACCAGCGTGTCATGAGTTCGAGTCCTAGTAACACTAAAGATCCACCGTGTAGAGGAGAGTGAACGTTAACCCATTTAGGGCTGGCGTTGAGAAAATGCAACAACAAAATCCTACATCTTTTAAAGCATTTTTCTGTGGTTATTTTTCAGTTTAACTAAAATTTTAGTTTTATTTTCATTCTGCAACGGTTACCCCTTCTGCAGTTCGCGGACAACAAAAGACAGGAATAAAAACCCTTTACGACTGGCCCGAACAGGGACTCCTTTCGCCTCAGTCGTCTAAGGCGCACATGTAGGACCCGAAGATATCCGGTTTTGAGGCCGTGGGTAGCCTAGTGGTTAGAGCATTGGACTACACAGACCGGAAGGCCTCGTTTCGATGCCCGACGCTACCAAATACCCTCCGAGTACACACAGAGTACGTACTCATCAAATCAGTGGGTCCGAAAGTCTTATGGGAGGTCGTAGCATCAAACCACGGGTGCAGGGGGGCTGGAGAATATTTCCCTCCCCTCCGGTTCCATGCCTAAATTGTTGAGGTGGAGATAGGTGGTGTCGCCATCGAGCCAATTTGTACTGTCACCTGCACGGTGCTCAAAACTAAAAGCTGAGGATAGGCGTACACCCTTGCCATGCTAAATTTCGTGGGCCGCGATTTGACACCGTCCGACAGGTGGCATTAGAAACAACAGTTCCAATAACACTGCTCCCAAGTAGCACTCAGTCACCATGGGTCATCCTCCCCTCCGTTATCAACAGCTTGTCGCCGAAGGGGTGACCCAGGAATGGAACACTAGATGGCAACACAATCTAACGATACTGGTTTATTATGCATTCATTCCATAGAGAGTCTAACTAAAACATTCTCAATAAATCACGACTAGTGATTCTAAAACGTCAACGGCCCATGCGTCAACTCAACACACACAAGAGGTTACCCGCAATGTGAACAGAAAAACGTTCCAACGACACTTAAACCTACTTTAGGTATATAACAATCGCAGTTATTGGCTTGATAAACAACCTCCTCACAGTATCATTCATAAAGTCACAAACAGAAAAAAAAAACAGCTTTCTTCACTAGGAAGGGTGTGTGCAGCGGTGCCTCCTTTGAAAACCTCAAAACAACACAGAGCAGGAATAAAAGCCCTTAACGATTGGCCCTAATAGGGATTTCTTTTGTCTCAGTCGTCTTGGGAGTACATTTCGGACCCGAAGGTATCCAGTTCAAATAACACTAATCCAAAGGAGCACTCAAGGTCAATATGGGTCCTTCTCCCCTCAGTTACCAACAGTTTGTCACCGAAATACATTGATTGTTGATTCTAAATTAATTTTATTTATAATTAGCAAGATTTTTCCAACGTGTTTTTAGTGTTTTGTATAAAGATAATTGAATCTTGGCACGATCTTTAATGGGTTAAATTTTTCGAGACCCAAAGTCTTCCTATTGGCGCATTGAGTCAGATTGGAAGGCGGGTGCCAAATAAGAATCCGTCACTTGGCTTAAAATTACGAGAATCGTCGCCAATAGCCCTCGTGTTGCTTTATAGTGCGTTGTTAATAAGCACTGACTGACTATATATAACCCATAGAGAAAGGAAAGCTGGATATTTGTAAGGGAAAAAAAAGCATGTAATTTTTTCAAATGAGAAGATGTGTGTGACGGATCTATACGCGTCTATAACTAACCCCTTGGGGACTTTTCTGGGGCAATATTATTACCAACCAACTTTCATCGAAGCAAGGAAACGTGATTATGCAAATTAAGTATATTATATAAATTCTGTATTCGCGAGTTATGAGAGTTAGTTGGTGAGTGAAATTCTTAAATGCAAATCGGAGTTTATGAATTGAATAAATCTAAGAGAGTATCACTCGACGGTGATTAGATCCGGATAAGGATCGCATTCAAGGCCTCAACTGGAGGACTCAACTTCATAAAAGTACAGGTATCGTGATCCTTGTTTAAATAGAAGCTTAGTTTATTAGTGCGAGCCGTAGTTGATATTGAGCTTTTATAGGTTATCGTGGATTCAGTTGAGGGTCCTTATTATTATCCCGAGGCTAACGAGTCTCACCTTCACGCTCTGATATCTGATCATTTATCTTGATTAGATTATTATCGTGCTTGCTTGATATTTTGGTGACAATAAAATAATTAGAGGGAATCATGTCTACTGATTATTCAGTTCTTCCCACACATCTAGCCGGGTCCGAAAGTAGACAAGGGGGATTAGAGGGAAGCAGGAACCGACAAGCATTACAAAGATATCTAAATGTTTCGCAGCACGAAAAAGTTAACTTCACAGCAGACAAACTGACTGCAAGTATCGTTATTTTTATAAATGGATGAAAATGATAATGCGGATGCCCGTAGACAATCGACATCATCTAAAATAATAATACTCATGAGCAATAGAAATAGATCAAGTCATTCAGTGGTGCTTAGTGCCAATCAAACGCATTATAAAAAGGTCAGAATGATTTGAATACATTACGCAGCAGTATGAATAAGCGGTTTTTCAGAAGCTTTCAATGCGGAAAGTAATTTTATTAAATGATACTCGGTTACGGTTACAGTGTTCAGAATTGACATTTAAGTGCACAAATAAAAAAAAAAGAAGACTGTGTGACAAATCATGAAACGACCAGTTAAGTAGGGAAGTTGGCGAATTTAGAACGTACCGCGATACATATTGTATTTTGCGTATCATTGGCAGTCACAGATGAAATTCACACTTTTATATCTTTTATCATATTTGATATCTTCTTTAAGAAACTAACTCTTTTAAAGTCATGGCGTATAAAAGGATTGAAGCACGTTAAATCTATCAGTGATCTATGCTCAAGTTCCTCACGTTGGTATGATGGGAAAATACAGTCGACTCTCGATAATTCGAAGTTGGAGGGACCAATGAAAAACTTCAAAATATCAAGAGGGTAAAAAAAATTCTCATGATACACGAAGAAAATTTTTTTTCTAACTCATTTAAATTTGAAACTATGTAATAAAACAGCAGTTGTGCATATGTGTATAAAAATATTTTTAAGTAATTCTAAAAAGTTCATATTATGCAGTATAAATATTATATAGCTGTATTAAATGAATGTATTCAATACATGCATACACAATCCTACGCATCTCTTCTGAACACATGTGTAGCAAGGTCACGTGTTGTTTCTAATGCCACCTGTCTGACGTAGTCAGATCGAGGTCCACGAAATTCATCATGGCATCGGGCTATATTGTACACCTGTTGTTAGTCGTAGTTTTGAGCACCATGCAGGTGACAGTACGTTTTGGCTCGGTTCCACCCCAATTTTGAGGAAGAACACCCTGGGAGTGGTCAGGGGTTTCCCACCTCTCTTCCCCTTCCACCAACCACTCGAGAGGACTTGCGGCTCGACTGCTATTTAGAGTAACCCCCCTGCCACGAAGGCACTATACATTTACAAACATCCATGTCTTCTCCGGAATTCGAACCCAGGCCCTACGGCACAGCAGTCAGTGTCGCTAACCACTATACCGGATGGGCGAATTATAGCGGACAATCCTTCCTGAACACATTTGTAGCAAGGTCACGTGTTAAACGAATGAAATAAACGGCGGACAACAGGTGCGGGTGGTCTATTGTCCACTTGAAGAAGGAAAGCAATAAAAGTGTATTTTTGCTGATGAACCGGAAACCACTAAGAAGGGGTAGTAGATAGATGGTCATTAAAGGGACTACATTACAGGAGAGACACGTAGAGACAATACAACACAAAACTTGTAAGCCCAACCTGTTTGCTATAGGATTGTACATGATAGTGAGTGTTCGAATTTTCGAGAGTTTTATAAGATAACTTCGAAATATCGCCCGTTGTTGTCTGATCAGCCACAGATTTTACTTCGAAGTATTGAGTGTACCCAAACGCGTATTGTTTTAGTTCGAAATATCGAGAGTTTTGCTAGGGACTGAGCATATACTTTGAATTATCGAAAGTTTGAATTATCGAGAGTCGACTGTATATGGAATGTGGGGTTCAGGCTGAGGCAACACCCTCATTGGTTAAATCTTAGTTCAAAATTAAGAGATCCACAGCCAATAGCCGTACGTGTCGTTTCAAAGCAAAATTTTTTAAAAAGACCCATGTACAAAAATGCTCAGGTTTGGACAGGACCTCGCAGACTAAAAACTTAAATGCTCTTTGATTCTTCAAAAATTACTCCTAATTTCTAACCTTGAGAGTGTGACATCGTGAAGGGTTACGCAGCTAATTGCCAAAAGACATTTTATTTCTGAATTAAATAATTAACGATCAATGCACTATTGAAATATTAAAGAATACAGCCTTTCGTTGTGGAAAAGTTCTTGTTCAAAGATCACTTCAGGTGTGCTCAGCCGTTGTGCCACTGACTACGAACTTCATAGTAGAATATTCGCCAAAAGTGTCAAAATTCATCCATAGTTCCTTAAGTGCGACTGCGTCCGAAAACTCAAAATTGGGAGAGAGCGAAGATTCCATCAATAGACTAAATTCATGACGGTCACATGATAATATAAACACGTGTTCTACACTGAATTCAAAACGGACAATAAACTATATAGCTCGTACTTTTTATTCTATTTGTAAAACTTAGGTAAAATTTCAAATTGCATAATTGGGTAAAGATGCTCAAGAGTTATAAAAAGAAATTTCTGCAAAAAGATTTTAAAATTAAAGGGAAAAAAAGTCTTGTCTTATACATGTACTTTTAAATAAAGTGACAAATATTAATTTTTTTTAAAAAAAAAGTTTCTGTAAAAAGCGTTATTTGGCAACAACGAAGTGCATGAACTGATTTGCTGAAAATAGATAGTCGCATTTATCGTGACTATGACGTCACATGTGTTTTTGAACTTGATTGGCTAAAAACACGTGGTTTAAAATTTATCATGTGATTATGACATCGCATGAATTTAGTCCATTCATGGTGATCGGGAAGTTGAGAAAAATAGTCCTTCAGTCCGGGTGGTTGCCCCAGCAAATACAAAAATTTGAAGAGCGGAAAATATCGGTCAAGACGCCGAGCAAAGACCCTCCCCAATTCCTAACCGACAACTTTAAAATCCGGGGAGGGTCACTTTCACGCCCCTCGCCACCTCTCATGGGGGGGACACACCTTTGCCCCCAGCTATATCGCTCATAATTCCCCCTGCATTGGTGCGTGGGAACAATCAACCGGAAACTTTGATCTCTACTGGCTTGTGTCCAACAACTGGAGGCAATAACTTCTCCTGTCATATTATCACCGAGTGTGCTTTTTTGAGTATTCTTGCCGATAGTGCTCTCGTTTTCAGGTTGGCTGCGCCCATTTGTACAAAAGGATTGAGTGAGCGAGTGAATATTAACGTCGCTCTGTTCAGCTAGACGAGAGCTTTTGGCGACGGACCGCGTCATTTTGAACCATGGTCAAGTGACGCGGACGACACCTGAGCAAGCACCCTTTCTCCTAACTACCACACCACACCAACGAGAGGACGTTTGAGCTCTCTACAGATTTAACGTGCATCGTCCCCGTACACGGCGAGTCTTCAGTGGTACTGGGGTTCGAACTCATGACACACTAGCCATGATCCGATACCTTGACCACTTGGCTATCACGGCCCTTTGTACAGAGGGAACCCAACACAAAGGGTCTATAACTCGTAGCCTATTTTCTATTGAGTGTTTGGGCTAAAAGTCGTCTGTAAGTCGAGGAATAAGAAAAGGAGTGGCGACTTCATTCTCCTAGACAGTTCGTACGCGTTTCCCCTCCCCCGGCGTAAGGGGAGAACCACCGGTGCCTTTTACGGAGGCATAATGCTCCACCTGGACAACTGATCTTCCATACGTCAATCTTGACATGTATAGATGGGGGGAGAATTCTGCTCTTGAGCAGATGTTTTAAGAGGAATAACTAAACTTATCTTCTTCTTAAGGGTAGCACGATTAATTAATAAGGAGAAGTAGGAGGTAAATTACACAACCAAAACGAACATCTGTATATTAGCACGGACATTTCGAACTTTGTTCACTTCTCCGCCGAAAACGTGCAGCGACCAGAAACATCATTTGCATGCCAGAGGATATTTTTTTTTAATTACTCGAACCTTAGCGACAAATTTGTTTACCAAATATACCCAAGACACCAAATTGGCCGGCAACAGTAGATGTGCAGCTGGAGAAATTCGAAGCAGGAATAGACGATGCAGGGAAGTCAGAACTACTGTCAAACATTTGACAGCGACTATGAGTTTCTTTGGCTTTATATGATACGGTTTCATATTCCTTTGGAAGCACTGAATTTATACTATTATGTATTTTAAGTTTGTTAATTGTTTACTAATAGAGGAAAATCTCACTAGAGGAATTACTAGAGAGTTCCTCCAGAATAAATATCAATTTAATTCTGCAAGAGCCTGCCTGTTTAATGGTGGAGGCCATTCTCTTATATTTGAAAGAGAATCAATCGCGCTTAGCAATATTTAGACTAGTATATCGCATTCAAAGTGATGAATACAACTCAAAGCTGCAATATATCCTGCAATATCTTCATTTCTAATCCATCCTACCTCAGTGGCTCGACAGCCCAGGGTGGGTCTTGGTCTTCTCGAGAAGCCTTTTTCAGACCAGTCTTCTTGCTAGTGTTTCTAATTCTTAGTTCTCAAAATTAGGAGATCTTTTTCTAGGCCATCAATTATTCTAAGATTTGGCCTGCCCTTTTTTCGTGTGCCAATTGATTGGGCATTGAATACTTTTTTGGTGGTGCGGTCTTCGTCCATTCTGACAACGTGGCCTGCCCATTTAATTCGTTGTACTTTGATGAAGTTAACAATGTCAGATCCTTTATATGATTGATAGAGCTCTAAATTTGATCTTTTTCGCCACATTCCATTTTCCTGAATTTCTGCAAAAATAAATCCTAAAATCTTCCTTTCGTAGATACTTCTCATGTTCTCATCTGCTGGAGACATGGGCCCAGTTTCACATGCATACATTAATACTGATCTTAAAAGACTTCTAAACAATAGAACCTTTGTTTTTCTTTTGATTAAATTCGATTTCATATATTTTCATAATCCATTAAGACACCTATTAGCCACAGTAATTCTCTTTTGGGTATCAGTAGTACAATTGTTTCTATTGTTAATTTCCGAATCATTTATACTAATATTTTTTATAATTCGTATATATTTTCAGTTTCTCCCTAATTTTATACTCAGAGAATGGACGAAGGATTACTGGGAAAAAGTAGAATATTCACAACAAAATGAAATAATGCTAAATGATGCTAAAAAATAGATTCTATAGATGCCGCGTTCTATAGAGGCTTTTACAAAGCGTAGACATCTATAGAATGCAGCAAACTAGGTGCGGGGCATCTCAAGAGATTTTCAAGATCTCCTTCTGATTGGTTGAGAGAAATATTTCACATCATAAGGAAACTCGTTTGATGAAGATTCGTGTAAGATTGTTGTATCAAAATACAAGTATTTTATACAAATAAAAATCCTATAGTTTTTAAAACACATCTAGGTAGAGGCTCAAAAGGAGGGTAGGGCATGCCACTCCCCAATATTTTCTTTAAAATGAATCTTGGAGTGATTTCAAGTCTGCTTCAGGGTTATCCTCATCTGGTTGGAACATAAAATTAGGAAATCTATTGTCAGGAGCCTATCACACAGTTTTAATGCGATTTAAATTAAACAAAAAAAATTTAGCTGAATACTCTTGATTTTTGTTTTGAATTAAAACTTTGGTAACAGTACATGTTATACTTAAATTGAGAATTAGAGACTAAGAAAAAAATTGAAGTTAAATGTCATAATTGATGCAAAAGTTATTCAGATTTGTTTATGAGTATTATATGTTTTGTCTTTTATTTTATAACTCAGCAGATAACTTTATCAAACAAACAACTGATTAAATTCCAAATGACATATATATAGATAGTAACTTTCGTTCTATTTTAATACGATAACATATAGAAGTGAATCGCACAATCCAGACAGATAAAACTGTATAATCAATTACGAAACCAAAATGGTTTTGAGAGATTAAAATTGTGTCAAAAAGCAAACTGCGCATTATTTTTGTAGTAAAAGATCCATAAATTGCTGTTTTCGGGATTCAGTATTGACTTTAACAATGTTAACTTTTATCTGATGTAAATACTGCGATCAAATGCGCATTCGACACCTCAATTTCTGATTGACAAAACAGTGACCATGCGGAGTTTAAAAAATATATATTTTGAGTTTGAATTTTTATAATAACAATAAATGTATCGAAAATGTTTTATTAACTAAATTAAAAATAATATTTCAAAAATACCATTTTTTAAAAAAAATTTGCTTAAAAACTGTCAAATCACTGTACTCAGTAAAGCTTGTAAATTTTTTCAAACCTTTAATTCTCCTATTTCATGTAATTTCATGCTAATATTTTTATTTAATATGTTATTTGATTTTTATAAATACGAAAACATTTTTTTTCTTCAAATGTGTGTGTTTGTGTGTGTGCGTGTGAGGGAGAGAGACACATGCAGACAGAGAGAGAGAGAGACAAAGAGAGAGGCCCAAAAGAAGACAGAGAGTAAGACTCACAGAGAGTGAGACACACAGAAAGAGACACACAGAGAGAGACACAGAGAGAGACACAGAGAGACACAGAGAGAGAGACACACACAGAGAGACACACACACAGAGAGGGACACACACAGAGAGAGGGCACACACAGAGAGAGGGACACACACAGAGAGAGGGACACACACAGAGAGAGGGACACACACAGAGAGAGGGACACACACAGAGAGAGAGACACACACAGAGAGAGGGACACACACAGAGAGAGAGACACACACAGAGACACAGAGAGAGAGACACAGAGAGAGAGACAGATATAGAGACAGAGAGAGACAGATATAGAGACAGAGAGAGAGACAGTGATAGAGAGAGACACACAGAAAGAGAGAGACACAGAAAGAGAGAGATACAGAAAGAGAGAGACACAGAAAGAGAGACACACAGAGAGTGAGACACACAGAGAGTGAGACACACAGAGAGTGAGACACACAGAAAGAGAGAGAGACACAGAAAGAGAAATACACAAACACAGGTACAGAGAGAGGTAGATGGAGAGAGACACAGGCATACGGAGAGAGAGAGACAAAGAGAGACAGGCACAACAAGAGACAGAGTGAGACACACAGAAAGAGATTCACAGACAGACACAGAAAGACACACAGAGAGTCAGAGAGAGACATAGACACACAAGCAAATAGACATATATTGAGAGGCAGGCAGACACACACAGACAGACACAGAGAGAGAGAGAGAGAGAGAGAGAGAGAGAAAGAGACACAGAGAGATCGAGACAGAGAGTGAGACATACAGAAAGATAGAGACTCAGAGAGAGACACACAGAGAGACAGAAAGAAAGACGCACAGAGAGACACAGAGAGAAAGACACACAGAGAGACACATAAAGAAAGACACACAGAGAGACACAGAAAGAAAGACACACAGAGAGACACAGAAAGAAAGACATACAGAGAGAGACATAGATACACACAGAGAGACATAGACACACAGAGAGACATAGACACACAGAGAGAGACATAGACACACAGAGAGAGACATAGACACACACAGAGAGACATAGACACACACAGAGAGACATAGACACACACAGAGAGACATAGACACACAAACAGAGAGACAGGCGCAGAGAGAGACAGACACACACAGACAGAGAGACAGACACACACACAGAGACAGACACACAGACAGAGAGACACACACAGACAGAGAGACACAAAGAATGAGAGACAGAGTAAGAGAGTAAGAATTTACTTTCAAAAACAAAATTTTACAGATAAAATTGTGAGGCTAATTAAATGAACCCTACCCTCTAATCAATATTTTTGGAAAAAGGAATTATTTTACCCTTTTTATCTTTCGTTTAATTTCTTTTGCAATGCGATATTTATGTTTAAAATTAAAATGATTTAAAAAAAGATTTCTGATTGAACAGTGAAAGAAAATGGTTTATATAAATATATGTCCATATTAGAAAATGCCCTCTCTAAGATGATCACTTAACCTTAAAAATAACCAATTAAGTTTTCTAGTGGACTAAATTCCTGTGTGTCGTCATACTCACAATGTAACTGTAACTATACACCACAGGTTTCCAGTCAATCAGTCCATGCATTTACTGTTGTCATCTCTTTTGCTATTTACAGAAAATTTATTTCAAAACGCAAATGTTTTTTTGAACAAAATATAACACACATAAGTAAACAAATGTGTTCGGTTTTAAAGCACACACAATATAAAAAAAAATTTTAATGTGAGAAAAAAATTTTGGAACGTCATTATACTAAAACACCTTTACCGAATTATGAGATTTAAAATTGTGTTCAAATTTAAAAAGTAAGGACAACAAGTACGAATCCAATGGAGAGACCGTGATTGCATTTATCACAAAGCCCATTCTAATTGATCAAGATTTAATTTTTAGATGAAATTCGTTTTGCCTCCGAATTGTACTGACCTCTAAAAATTAGAAGTACAATAATTTCTTAGATTCTCACCATCAAAAGAAAGTAAAGATTAAAAAATGATTTATATGAAAAAAAAAAGTTAGAGCAACTTCCATTCAATATTATGGAAAAAAAATCCCATCATTGACTGATTTTAAAAAAAAAAAAGAATTCAGCAATAGTTTAGCAGTGGGAAAGAACTGCCCATCCCATTTATTCTGCGTGGTCCAATTACATAAGGTTGAGACTCCCAGTAGCGAGTGGTGGCGTATTATGATTCCACGACACAGTTCCGGGGTTCAAACCCGGGCTGGGCATAGGTGATTCAGCCTTTCATCCCTTCAGTGAGTCGGTAAATAAGTACCAAGCTTGCTTGGGGACTGAACACTGGGAGTTTCGCGTCAGACTGATCACTTGGTCGTAGTATTTAATTACGTACCCACCTCAGCACCCAAGGTTGCGAAAATTGAGATGGGCACAGTAGGACTTGGCCCATCATAGGCTGTTGCGCTACAGAGTTTAGAAGTTACTTTCTGTTGCGCTACAGAGTTACTTTCTGAAGCCACACGAGGGCTATAGATCTCTGAATCAAAGTCAAGTGACGAGGACGATACGTGAGCTGCGCATACTCGCTGCACTTGGTAGTAAATTAGGCTTGACTGATGGATAACTAACATCGTATTATGAAGTGACACGAAGGAACAGTCGACGGATTTAATAGTTTTGAGCTTCAGTCAAGTGATGACACCTACACTGTCATTTCACTCTTCGAATTACTACACAACAAAGCGAATACTTTAAGTTACGACATATTTAGCATATACCAGCTTCTCTACAGGTTAAGAGTGGTCGCGGTAACCTAGTGGTCAAGGTAACGAACTCATGTCCGGCGTGCCATGAGATCGAGCCTAGTACCGCTGAAAACTCGTCGTGCAGAGGGAGCCGATACACGTTAAATATATCGAGGCTCAAACGTCCTCCCGTTGGTGTGGTGTGGTGTGGAATTGTGACGGGCCTATCCACGTTTTTCCTAATAATCCTCTTGGGGAAATACTTTCTTTAAATATTATTTAATTGATAATTCCTCCCGAAAAAGACGCGATATATGTAAATTATGTCGTGTATTTAAGTATTAGCTTTCGGGTTCGAGAGGAGGAGAGAGGTTAGAAGCTATGGATAGCAGTGAAGATTAATGTAAGATAACGTAAAGCTAGACGAGAGCACTTCGTAGATAATTTGATTAATATTAAGATTGACGATTTGGCCAATTAGTTGTAAAATTGGATTCGGTCGCGGTTTGGATTAGATTACTTAAGAAATCTTCAAATATAAGAAGGTGTATTGCCTGGACGGTTAAGTGTAAGTGACCCGATTTATCATTATATCTCCAATTATTTCACCTACTTCGCTATTGATCTTAATTGATGTATTTCTTAACTTGGATAGTTGAATTTGTGTCGTTGTTGAAACTTGTAAATAAATTCTGTTGTTTTGATTCTCTCTCTCTCTCCTCTGGCTAGTTTTCCTTCTAACTCTCTTACAGTGATGATTGGGGAAACCCAACCCTCATTATAAAGTTAGGAGAGGGAGTGAGTGCCAGCTCAGGTCTCTTCCTCGTCACTTGACCATGGTTCAAAATGACAAGGTCCGTCGCCTAAAGCCCTCGAGTAGTTGAACAGTGCGACGTTGATATTCACTCACTTTTCGATTCAGGATTCCGACGCTTTATACCACCAGGAAGAAAATTATTTTGTTGAAAGCATCGTTTCCGGAGTTGATACCTGGACTTCACTCCACAGACAAAACAGCAGTCCTTTTTACGGAAGCATCCAGTTACCTCAGATGCAAAAAAAAAAAAAAAAACTAAAAAATGAACCATCCGCTTACAAATTTATTACCACCGTTTTTTCTAGAATGATGAAGAAGGCATTATGCAATGACTGCCTTGAACCGCGTATCACCTATCGTTGATGATAAATGTACTGTAAATCTTTGCGGATGTTAAAGAGCAATATCTTGGAACGAATTGAATAGCTAGTTCATTCTTGAGGCTTTCATTCGCTGGAGTATGTTTGCAGCTACTTTAGCAAACAGGTGTGTAACTGCCGAAAAGATTAAGGGCCGCTGCATAAATGATTATTGCTTCCGTTACCAACGTCCAAAAACTTAATTGACAGTATGGGGGAGTGCGTGTGTTTATTTAAAGTCACCCTATAAAGCAACACGAGGGCTTTTGGTGGCAGACCGCGCAATTATGGGAAGTCGTTGCTGTCACCGCATTGCAAAAGGGAGCTGATACTTTCCTCATTAAAACGCATTTAATATTTTCTCTTCAAAATTTCTCTCTTTTTTTTTTTTAATGAAACAGAATGGAATTATTCGAAAAATTTAATTCTCTACGTTATATATTCTTTCATACTTGATTTTTTAAAAAATTATAATTACTACGATTGCTATGACTATAATGACTATGATTTTAAAAACTATAAAAAGTTTTAAAATTATTAAAACTTATGAATATTCAAATTATTAAAACCTAGCAAATAGTCATTTAAATCTCAGTTTTTTGTAACTTTGTAATGAAGCATTATTCCTTCTTCCCTACTTGTGTGGGAGGAGCAAATAGATCAGATGACATGATTCACTAAAATAGTTTATTTGTCACAATATTCAACACAGACACAATAATAATCAAGACAAATTTGATCAATACTTAGAAGACTGAGGTGAGACCCGATAGCGTGGGGATGATATTTAAGGACATTCAATTATATTCCTGCGATAACTTATGTAAGCTCGTTTTTACCTCGGACGCGCGCTAACAATTTAGCTCTCTAACTTCTATTTAAATAATCACAGTACCTGAACTCATGTAATTCTTTTATCCTTTGGACGAGCCCTTTAACACTAATAGTTGGCTTGAGCCCTTCTTAGAGATTCCAATTTCACACGTCCTACACTTTTACGTTCTACGGCCGGATTGCTGGCTTCTCTTTAATTCACTTCACATCCGAGCTATCCTCACTTCAGTTAACTTCAATCCTCACTTTAATAATCCTAGATTCTCACTTCACTAACTCCTTAAAACTCTCGAATGCAGACTATATATATTACACTTAGTTTGCATAATCACGTTTTCTCGTCGGGGGTGAAAGTTGGTTGAAAGAATTATTTCCCTAAAGAAACCCCAATGAGTTAGTTGAAAGGAACCGTATAGATCCGTCACAACGTTATTTATATTTATTTGATTATTTGTACCGCTTAAAGAGGTACTTTTTGCATGTATACTGTGAATAACATGCTGTTCATATAACTTAATTTTCAAGTAAATCAATCGATAAATTGTAACTATACTTGTAAATAGTTCTCACATTATCATCATTATGATAAAATTATTTTATCATTTTGATAAAAAAGTTTGTTAATTAGTTATTTCTATTAATAATTGATACATAATATAATTAGCTCAGTGGAGATAAGGACAATATTAGGGTCCCCTACAAAATCAGGTTTGGGGCCCCAAGCCGTATTTTACACTCAAAGGAACGCGTGCTTGACTTCAATCATGCTTTGGGTCCCATTGAATCTTTCCCCCACCTCGTGATGCGAGGGTCACGGGGTTGTAAGTAGCGGCACTGAATTAGCTATTATAACTTATTTCCATACATAAACTTTGAATTTAATAAATATACGATTTAATTTTTCCTACAACACTTTTATTCCATTATTTCAAAAATTTAGCAGAATTGTTATATGCATTTATGCAATGATTTGGTTTGTGTGTTGTGTGATTTAATATTTCCTTTTTCCCCCTCATCTCTTCTCTCAAATAATATAGGTTCGAATCCAGGTACCAATGAAGACACGCTGTGCAAATGGGTGAGTGAGTGAATATTAACGTCGCACTTTTCAGCTATACGAGGGCTTTTGGCGACGGACCGCGTCATTTTGAACCACGGTCAAGTGACTCGGACGACACCTGAGCTGGCACCCCCTTCTCCTAACTACCACACCACGGGAGGACGTTTGAGCTCTCGACAGATTGATCACTCCCCTTCACGGTGGGTCTTCAGTGGTACTGGGCTGGAACTCATGACACACTAGCCATGATCCGATTCCTTAATCACTTGCTATGCAAATGGGATGACTCATGTTAAATCTGTCGAGGCTCAAAGTCCTCAGGTTGTCGTGGTGTGGAAGTCGATTGATTTTAACTTATGTCGCAATTTGAAGAAACATGAGGACGATTGGTGGTGGACCAACTAATTTTGAGCCCCTCTCGAATGACGAGGACACCACTTGAGCTGGTACCTTCCTTTTCAAATTTCCACACCACGTCGTGGGGGGGGGGGACTTTGAGCCTCGATAGATTTAACGTGCTTCAACCTATTTCCTCTGGGGGGTTTTCAGTGACACTAGAAGCAAGACACTGAGCAACTACAGCCTCGAGTTCGCAACCATAATCTTTCAGCTACCATGACCAGTAGCTAATTCAGGTGTCATTTTTGTTGTTTGACCTCCGCTCAAAATTTCGAGATTTGTGACTAGTATTTCATAGCGTGATATTAAACTATCGACCCTCCCATTCTCTCTGCTATCTTTTCTAAAATAAAAAAAGGGGGAAAAAAGGTTCTTCATTCTTTTTTTTTTTTTTTTTTTTTTTTTTGTAAATCTGTAACGTTTATGTAATGGCTTGGTTTGAATATTTCACGCGTATTACTATTTAAAACTACATTTCTTTTGCAGCTACAAATCGTAAAAAATATAAATCAGATAATTAACACAATTAATGTACTCAATAATAATGTATTTGCGAAGCCCCCCCCCCAACAATTATTCTCATTTTGTGCAAGTAATGCTAATTGCTCTGGAAATTCAACTTTACTCTTCAAACCTAATATTTATTTCAATTCGAAAAAGGGTAACCAAAGGAGGAAATAGTAACGAAATTATTTCTGAAATCACAACTTTTCCAATTTTTAAAAATATTAATACATATTTTTAAAGATCTGAAAATCAATAAACGCAAAATTAAAATAGGTATGACAAGGCTATCTATATACCTATACATAAGGAGAAAAGCAATTCATTCTCTCATCACGAGATCCATGGAACTATTAGACCCGCAGATTTGAAATTCGGTAACATGCTACTTTTGTTGAGTAATGAAAGATTAAAAACAGGTTTTGCGGTAATCGACTCTGAAGGAATTTGCAGGGGTGGGATGGGGGGGGCTATAGATAAAAATTCCCATTTTTAAACATTTAAACCTTTCTACAGACTTGATATTTTGCAAGCTTGTTTATTTTGTTTAGTAGAGATCTTCTAAAAATGGTTTTTATGGAAACTGACTTTAGGGGCCACAGGGGTGTATAAGAAAGATATACTATTGTTTTAGAATTTTAAGTCCTGCCCTCCATAAAGAATGTTGTTGTGGCTAATCCTCAGTCTGTCTGACGGCCATTGACCCTTAAGAAGTCCAATACCAGGAGGGGAGAGGAAAAAAGGTCCTCTCTAGAAAGTCCCAAGCAGTCCAAGATGTGATCTGGAGAGGCGTGCTGAGTCTTACACTTGGTGCAAAGAGCAAAAGTCTTCCCGCCTCCACAAAAGGAAAGACTCTTTATGTGGCCCCTTTTCAATCTAGAGATTGCAGTCTGAGAGGCTCGGCCACATTTAAGAAGGAATGAGGATCTTGGATGTTTGCTTTCATACCAGTGATGGTTGGACGGAGATAAATAATGTGTTTGAATATTATCGAAAGCATAAGGAGACTTAGATATCAACAATTAAAAAACAGAATCACGAAATACTCAGCGAAGTGGGTGGGTAGCGCCTAGTATTTTATATAATACTGTGATGGTGGTTGAGTTTCAAAAAAGCCATCAGTGTACACGAGCTAGAAGGAAAACTAACTATAATCAAAACAACACAATTTATTTAGTGTTCTCAACAACGACACAAATTCAACAACCCAAGTTAAGAAATGCACCAATTGATAAGTATGGAAGCAATAGCGAAATAGTTGGAGATATAATAATAAATCGGATCAATTACACTTAGCACTTTTAGCAATACACCTTCTTATATTTTAAGATAATTTCTAAAGAGAGTTATCCAATCCAAACGGACTGAATCCAATTTCACAACTAATTGACCAAATCGCGTCCATCTTAATATTAGTTAAATAATCCATGAGGTGCTCTCGTCTAGCTTTGCGTTAATCTTCACGCTATCCTTTAGCTTCTAACCTCTCTCTTGAACCCGAATGACTGAATATTAACGTCGCACTGCTCAGCTACACGAGGGCTTTTGGTGATGGACCTCGTCATTTTGAAAAATAGTCAAATGACGAGGATGACACCTGAGCTGGCAAACTCTCTCCTAACTACCACACTATACCAACGGGAGGATATTTGAGCTCCCGACAGATTTAACGTGTATCGCTCCCCTACACGACGGGTCTTTAGTGGTACTGGGCTCGAACTCATGACATGCCAGCCACGAACCGATACCTTGACCACTAGGCTACCGCGGCCCTCTCGAGCCCGAAAGCTAATACTTAAATACATTATATAATTTACATATATCGCGTCTTCTTCGGGAAGAGATTTTCAATTAAATAATATTTATTAAAAATTTCCCAAGCGATTTATTATAAAAAACGTGGATAGACGCGTTACAATACGGTTCTAGTCAATATCTTTTGAAAATAATGGAGAAGTTAGTCATTTAGGATTCTTGTTCAGTCTACTAGTTTCTATACTGCGACATTTTAAGACATTAAGTTCAGCGCTGTTGTAAATGTTATTTCAATTCTATTTCAGGAATCACGTGTACACGTGAGCCATGAATCTTAAAATATTCTCATTTTATTTTGTGGTGGAGGGGGGAGGGGGTAAGGACTGAACAGATTTGTTATTCAGACTGACTGTTCAAAATTTCACCCAATTCACTGCGAGATAAAATAAACGAGAGGAAAATCCAGTTTCATAAAAAGAGATGACTTTTAAACAGAAATAGCGAAATAATATACAATTTTTTTCTGAGATATTATCATATTTCAAAATCAGAATAATTTGAGGAAATTCTTTCTTTCTGTAAAACACTGGAATAATTATACGTTCCGATTTTGTTACTTTGAAAGGAATGCGGAGGAACGTCAATTTTCAAGAACTATTTGCATGTCTTCAAAAAATCGTTTGTTTCATGATGTTTTTTGTGTAATCGTTTAAAAAGAACTGGGATTCTAATTTTTAGGAAAACAGGTGTCGAATGCGGTTGGATATGATAATAAAAAGGGGAAAAAAACGAAAAAGACACCAGGAAATGTATATGAAGAAATGTAGCTCAAATGTAGAAATAGGATGTCACAATTTGGTCTATTTTTTATAAAATATTTTTAATTATATTCGTTATTAATTGAAATAAATAAATTAACTTCTAAGAGAATGTTGTTTATTGGACAACCAAGCATAATATTTTAAATGTTTTTTGAAATTTCTTAGGCCAAAGCAATGTGTCAATTTGAAGGAA
Source organism: Trichonephila clavata (assembly GCA_019973975.1). Lineage (NCBI taxonomy): Eukaryota > Metazoa > Arthropoda > Arachnida > Araneae > Nephilidae > Trichonephila > Trichonephila clavata. The sequence continues at coordinate 163,206 of BMAO01032756.1, forward strand.
ATTGAAATGGAATAGAAAATTAACCTATCTAGTAAATTAGAAACTGAAGCTAAAGGACCAATACACTTAACTGCAACCATAAGAGGATAATGAAGAATTTAAAAGGAAAATAAACTTCAAAAAGTCATTACTAGAAAAAGCAATTTAATTTCAATATTTTGAATTTAATCCGTGGTTATTTTTTCTTACGAAATCCGTGGTATTTTTTAAAAATGGTTCCGGTTTTTCTTTTGTGTTTTGTAAACAACACAAGCCGAATTTTAGTAATATAAAAGCAAAGTTTTTTAATATTTAAATGGACTTAAGATAATTATGTTGGTAGTGTACCTAAGACATTTATGATAATAATGGTTTTGATACCAATAATTTATGCAAGAAAAGTTATTTAGAAAAACAGGAATGGAGGATTATATGAAATGCGCAGTCTTTTTTGAGTATTTCATTTTGAAAGTATGCTAATTATTCCTTCTATGAGTACTACTTCTAGTTATCAAAGAGGTAAACGCACTAATGCAGTCTATTAAATTTGAGACACTGTCATCAAAAATTCAAAAAGTAATGTTTCTTTTTTTTAAATGGTGGGAGACGTGGTGACTACCTGAAAAGAACATACTCCTACTTAGTGACGGTAATATCTACTAGTAAAGAATCTGAACAGGCATTTTCTACGTCAGGACAATTTGTAACAAAAATAAAAATCCATTGCAACGATGAAACACTGGAGGAGCTGTGTTTTTATAAGCTTATTTACAGAAACACAAGAAATGAAGAAATTCCTTTTTTAAAAATTTCATCATGAACCATTTTTATTATTTTCAGTTTTGTTATGCAATTTCAACTATGCGAATATGTAAGTATTTTTACTAAATAGTCCAATCCCAATCCCGGGTTTTGGATAATGTAATCCCGAAATACCGGGATTGAAAATGTGCCACGGGATTGCAAACCCTAGATCAAATTAATTGCAGCGTAGATTCTTAATTTTAGTTCAGGAATGGATGTAAGAAATGACGGAATGTACTTTTGATCCTTTATAAAATCCCATACACTGAAAACTAGTGGTAATCGTGATGACCTCTAAATAACACCTCCACGACCCATCCAAGCTAGTACCTCAACAATGAGGTAAGATGTAAAGTTGTTGCGGTGGTGAGAAGACGCATCATCCTGTTGAAAAAAGTAACTCTTGGCACTTTTTCTTTGTTTATTGGGATAAGGAAAAATTGTAGCATGTAAATATTTCTGTGACAGTCTTTTCAGCGAAGAAAAATGGGCCGAGAACATACGAGGGGGGTCACAGCACAGAACATATTTACATTCTGACTACCACTTTCATGTTCTAGGATGGCTTAATATGATTTTTTGACTCCTAAATTCTTTCATTAAGACATCTAATTCCCTCTATGAGCAAACTTAGGATGTATTCCAACTAGTCTGACTTTAAACGGATTCATTTCATTTAATACAGTAGAAAGTCGTTTATCCGAACGTTTATTATCCGGAACGTCAAATATCCGAACCAAAGTCTGGATACGTTTTTGAACACTGCAATGCTCAACATTTGTTTCCTGTGAGGCCAAAAGTGACGGGTAAACCCAAGGTGAGGGATTTTTGGTTAATTGCATGGAATAAGCTGTGGCCAGATTTATAGAAGGCGAAAAAGACTTAAATGACGACCACAGGAAGGAGATTACCGAGTTTGTCCAATCGATTCCAGTATTTCAAGAATGCGATGAAGAAGATGTAGAAACCCCTGGATGGCATGCGATGCAGAAGACTGTGGATTTTAAATGCTAAAGGATGACGAGATTGGGACTTCCGTGCAAAAAAATCCGACCCTGTCGAAGATGAAACGGATGAAGACGAGGACAACAACAACGAAAGTAGCAAGAGTGCATCAAATGCTGACGCCTTTCTGCGTTAGAGACAGCTATGGTGTGGTACGAACAACCATCAGAGTGCTGTCCTACTCAACTACTGCTGCTCAAGAGAATCAGAGACCCTGCAGCGAAAACACGAAGGTGTACAATGGTAAAATAAGTGATTATTTTCTACAATGAAGGTAAAAATGCGGCATTTTGCACCTATTTTGCTTTTTCTTCAAGCACGTTTCTCGCATGTGATGATTTTCAATATTCGTATAGTTTCTGGTTTCATTTACTGCATGGATCACATTCGGTTTTCAGTTATCCGAACAATCGCGTATCTGAACGGTGTCCGGTCCCAATTGATTCGGATAAACGACGTTCTACTGTAGTCTGACTTTATAAACCGATTCATTTCATTTAATATTTCGAATGTTCTTAACGTATTGAATTGCTCAACTAATTCGTAGAAAACCCGTATATTAACATTGCGCTATATAACAGAAAAAGATAACCCAAGAAAGGTAACGGATTTCCCCAAGAAAATGTCCCAACAAAATATTGTATGTTTCAAATTCTTTCAAATTCACAACTGTAACAGCTCGAATATGTATAATATTATGAGAATAATACCATTCCAATTATTTGTAACTCACAAATTAAGATCTGACAGGCATGAAGAGAAAGACAAACTAATAAAGTTGATGGATTTAGAAAATGCAATAATAATCAGATCGTTAGCGAAAGTTGTCATGTTCGTTACGGCTGAACGAGGGTTTAAGAAGAGCACCGATTTTGAAATTTATGTCAGCCGTAAATAACTCCGTAAATAGATCAAAAATTAGAATCTCCTTATCGTAAAAAGTAACATTTCTAAAAAAAAGAGTAGCTGAAAGTGATTTTTAAGAGGTTCTTTCTAATGTGATCGTCGAAAACGATTTGGTGCTTAATCTTCCATAACTAAAATGGAAAGTTCTTTTTTTTAAAAAAAAATATAAATAAAAAAGTTAAATACCTATTAAGTAGCTAAAGAATTTTTTTTTCTTTTCTTTTAGTAAAATTTTATTTTGTGATTAAAATGTGGCAAGACATTAACTTAGGAAGTTTTATTAATTTTTTTATATTTATCCCGAAATAAAAATATTCCAGACTTCCGCAAAAAGACCTAATATGGAATTATTTAAGTTTTTTCGCGCAGACTTAGCACTATGCAAAGATTTTGTGAGTGGAATAAAAAGAATATAGTTTTAAAAATAAAAGAAATACATAGAATAACGATAATTTATTGCAATATTAAAATCATTCTACCCCAAAAGATGCCAAGAGGTAAGGCAAGATAAGAAGATAAAAAATGTTTAAAATTCTAGGACTAAAAAAACAACATTTTTCCATTCTTTCTAGTTTTCGATTATTGTATGAATCTCTGATCGATAACATACAAATTGAAACAGTACATTGAATACAAATATACTTAGTTTTATAATTAAGCTTTATTTCAATCCCATTAAAACTGAAAGAAAAAATTTTCAGCATTATACTTTCCAGAAAATTAAGATCATTACTGGTGAAAGCAGACGCGAGCGACGAGTCATGCCGGCAGATTTAACGAGTACCAATCCCAAAAATGCGAGACCTGAGCCTTCACCGGTATATCCAACACTAAAAACGGCACTTATATATTTATTATTATATTTTTGACTTTCTTGTATGATTTCATCTTGCATGAAATGTTGAATTCATTAATGAAGGTGTGTGATTTTTATTTATTTGTGTGTGTTTTTTATTGCAAGAACTAATACCGATCATGCTGTTGCAAACATTTGCTTAAAATATCACAGAATCCTTAAAAAAATCAATGGATGGAAAAAATGACACGATGACAAGAAAAAAACCAGACATTAGAACAAATATAGCTTATATTAAATATAACATAAGATTTTTATTAGAAAGAGTTAAAACAGCGTTCCTCAAATTGTGGGGCACACCCCTAAGGGGGAAGGGGTGCGTGATAACCTTACGAGGGGGTGAGCATATCAAAAAGACGAAAACAAAATGTGTTTAAAAGTTATAAATTTGCTGAAAGGAAACAAAACAAAATACATTCTGACATAATAAAAAAATAAAATACTTATTGACAAGGATATAATAGCTTATAAATGAATCCGTACTGCACAATGTATCTGATAATTAATTTAACAATACTAAAGTTGAAACAAGTTTGTTTATTGACAGTGACCTCACACACACATGGGGCTTGTCAAATATAAAATTATGTACAAAATTTGATACTTCTCTTGATAATTTGTACGGTTTATAGTCATAGTTTTAGCGTCAAAGTATATTATTATTGAATTCAATACATTGTTATTGTATAGAAGAGAGAGAGAGAGAGAGAATTATGATTGAAAACTGAGTTACAAACATTGAAAGTGTGAGAAGCACTGAGTGAGAAGGTTATTTCTCTGTTACAGAGACTGTGGGTTGGCAATTGATTTTCTAAATGTGGTCAACATGAACATATATTGACGATATTGTCAATTTACAGTTGCTTCTGAACTAAAATCTCTTTTTTGCTGTTAACACCACGACGCAGAATTAAGTTTGTCGGCCCAACAGTAAATAAAGCGTAAAGGGTCTGTAAATAGAACCTTGAATTCAAAGAACTAATTCCTCCCGCAACGACGAAAAATAAGATGACAACCAACGACATAACATGGCACTTGCTTAATCCCATCCGTATGGTCTGGCTTTTTGGTCATTTGATTTGATTTGATTCAAATTTGAAGCAACTCGAGTGGCCGCGGTAGCCAAGTGTTCAAGGTATCGGATCATGGCTAGCATGTCATGAGCTCGAGCCCAGTACTACTGAAGACCCGCTGTGTAGGGGAGCGATGCACGTTAAATCTGTCGAGAGCTTAAACGTCCTCCCATTGGTGTGGTAGTTAGGAGAAGGGCGTGCTAGCTCAAGTGTCGTCCGCGTCACTTTACCAGAGTTCTAAATGGCGCGGTCCGTCGCCAAAAGCCCTCGTGTAGCTGAACAGTGTGACGTTATTGTTCACTCACTCACTCACTGAAGCAACACGAGGGCTATTGGTGACGGACCTCGTCATTTTGAGCCTCAGTCAGGGGACGAGGGTACACCTGAGATGTAATCCCACTCTCTTATTTTCTACACCAAGCTGCAGTGAGAATTTTGATTGTAGACAAACATAACGTGCATCACATCACCCCTCTAAAGAACAGTATTTAGCAGCATCAAGAATACCGAAAAAGACAGAAACAATTCCGACCACGAGTTTATGACCATGTTGACTCAGCTAACTCGACCATAATAACGGTCTGAATATGCAGCAAAATTTAATACAGCTATTCTCACATCTGTGATGTAATATTTAATCCCTGGACATATGATGGCTGAGAGACATCATTTCATGTGAAAAAGACACTTTGGCATCTCCGAGACGTCAAGAACTGCTTTTTCTAAGACCTTGCTTTTCTCAACCTTGCTTCGATTCCTTTTTGTTGTTAATGCTCAGGATTCTCTCTCTTCTAATGCAAAAAAAAAAAGCAGTACAAATTTCAAAATAAAATTTTCTGTTTCTATAAATTTGCATATACCCGTTTAGTCAAGCCAAATTAAGTAATATTTTTTGTAATCTAGTTCCGCTTTAATCGTATGTCAAGGAAGTAAGAGAACATATATTACCATAACATCATTTCATAACTGCTTAAAGCAGTGCTTCTCAAACTTCCACTATTTGTGACCCAATATTCAAACATAACTTTCATCGCCCCCCCCCCTCCATACAATAACAATGTATTGAACTCAATTATTGTTTACTTTTACGCTAAGGCTACAATACTACTTTAGCCTCTTAAAGGGCACTGGCGTATATTTATGTCGCACTCAACCGGTGCGTTAAATTCCCGGACGTATATATACGTTTTTCCGTTGTACGATCTTTTCTGTGCACTGCTATCCATAAAATTATTCCGAAGGCAATAAAAGGACTTTGATAGTGTTTGCGAAGTATTTACTTATATCAGGATTTCCTTATTTATTCCTTTTCTTCCCCTCCCCCCAAATACATCACATTCGCGTGTCTGTGTGGAAAACGGAAGCACTGGGATCGATCGCGTAACTTTTAATCGGCAGTTAAGGGATTAATTATAAACCGTACAATTTATCAAGATAAGTGTTAATATTTGTATATAATTTTACATAAAACTAGCCCATGGTCTCACTGGTAATTATTACACTTGTTCTAAACTTGAAGTTAATTATCAAATACATTGTGCAGTATTAATACATTTGTAAGTTATTATACATATCAGTGTAAATGTGTATTTTATTTAATGTATCAGAATGTATTTTGTTTTTTAATTTCAGTAAATTAATAATTTTTTCTAAATAATCTTTTGTTTTTGACTTTTCAATATGCTTACTCCTCCCTCGTGGGAATTGCCCTACAGTTTGAGAAACGCTGGCTTAAAGTGATGGGTATCAGTAATATGCACATTTACTATTTATGCTTTTAACACTAAATGTTCTTTCTGAAATGAAAAGAAAAGGGACAATTGTGTTTAATTTCAAAATCAATATTTTTACTATTTTCGAGATGCTTATCCATTCTTTCTGAAGCAAGATGGGAGAAAAATCAATGTTATTTATTGTGTTTAGTTTTCTAAAAAGACACGATTAAAAAAAATGTATACTGTTGTGTCGATCGGGGTTCGAGGACTTTATGCAAATCAGTCACAAAGGGCAAGTCAGTTATTTAAGGGCGATGAGAGTTTATTGTCGCAAAAAGAATCCTTGAAATATAGGATGCAGCAGTAATATTCACAGAATAAATCTCAGAAGGTCTTCACACCTTCAACAGCACAATTATCAGTGTCTAACATACACGTATGTAAAAGATTATTCACAAGCATAGCCAAGCAATCGGTAATCGTGGTCCAGGCAAGTTCATTAATCGCTAGTCAACACAATATTGACTCGTTCCGGTGAGCATCTCTCTATTTATAGGCCCGGCGGATACTTCGAGAAAAATTCGCTTACGTCATAGATCGTGAAAAAGTGGATTTCTCCATTAATTTCTAGAAGAATCTAGAGGGTACCGAACTCGTCAATGTTCCCAAAATGGTCGCCAAAGCCGCCAAGATTTTGCCAAGTTCCCATTGAATCGCCAATACAACATAAGGGACGGCGTTGCTTGTGAATATTATAATTTTAACATAAAGTAAATATAACATTAAGTAATATAAATCCATTACACATCCAAATACAAATTATTTACACTATTTTATGCAAAATTCGTAACAATATATATCCGTTATATCAATTTTCAATATACATTTGACCATCGTTTATCCGAACGTTTCTTATCCGGAGCGTCAAATATCTGAACCAAAGTCCGGATCTGTTTTCGAACAGTGCAATGCTCAACATTTGTTTCCTGTGAGGCCAAATGTGACGGAAAAACCCAAGGTGAGGGATATTTTGGGAATTTCAGCTGTGTGATTTGGTAAACATCTGCGCGGAATATTAGGTCAGTTTGTTTCCAAGTGAGAGGGTGTATACGTGCTCTTTTGTTGAGTTTTGTTGATGTAGAAACCTGGATGACCCTCGATGCAGAAAACTGGGGATTTCAAATGCTAAATGATGACGAGATTGTGACTTCCGTGCAAGAAGAATCCCACCTTGTCGACGATGAAACGGATGAAAACGAGGACAACACAACAACAAAAGTAGCAAATGCTGACACTTTTCTGCGTTTGAGACAGCTATGGAGTAGTTCAAACAACAAACAGAGTGCTGTCTTACTCAACTACTGCTGCTGAAGAGAATCAGAGAGCTTGCAGTGGAAAAACGAAGGTGTACAATGGTAACAGCGAGCAATAAGTGATTATTTTCCCCAATCAAGGTAAAATTGCGATGTTTTGCATCTATATTTGGTTTTTTCTTCAAACACGTTTCCCGCATGGGATGATTTTCAATATTTGTATAGTGTCCAGTATCATATACTGCATGGATCGCATTCGGTTTTCGGTTATCCGAAAAATCACGTATCCGAAGGGTGTCCGGTCCCAATGGATTCGGATAAACGACGTTCTACTGTATGGAAAGCGCTTCATGACAAAAGATATAGCATTAAATTTAAATTGCATTACACGAGGTTAACTCAAGACTTCTCGAATTTGACTATCTAATAGCGCCTCAATGAGTGCAGAACCAAATTTATTTTGCGACAGGAGCGAGTGAGTGATTATTAACGTCGCACTTTAATAAACACTTAAAGCAGAGGTTCCCAAACGTTTTGTCTCATAGACCCCTTGCCATGTTTTTCGGTTTGGGGATCCCCTGTTTAATTAATATTGAATTTTTGCAAATTTGTCAACTTAAATGTCTTTTTGACAGCTGCTCGTACTACTGCTCTTTCTTTAAAAAAATTAAATTTCTAACTGTAATGAAGCATAGTGTTTAAAATTTAAAAAGCACATGTTAATTAATTAAGTTAAAATTAATTAGTAAATATACAACTGTTAAATAAACTAACTAAACAACAAACAAATGATTTTAAAGGGAGGAAGGAATCTCTAGCACTACAATATCAAATTTTCAACATTTAGTATTAATCTTGTCTGGTTTAACCTTAAATTTCCTCTGTCAGTGTCCAATTATTTTTCTCTCTTTTCTCTTTCTTTTTTTCTTTTTTTTTGGAGATTGGCAACCACACTGAAGCTCCTTCACACTAGGAAAAGCAATGAAAAACTTCCTCACAATATTCCAAAAGTCGAGACAAATAACAGGTTTGACTTTTTAAAGCCAAAATTGCAGGCATCCGTTTCTAAACTTTAAGATCTTCGTTAGTGTTTATTACGATCAGTTCCTATTCTAATGTGACATTTTTTTTTCAATACGACTATACGAATTCATTGCCTGCTGTATTGCCAAAAGGTCAAATCCTTCTCAAACGTAACTTCAAAATCTGAATAAAAGGCATTTAAATGTTGAACGTAGGTTAAAACGTTCTGACAGAATATCTGTGACAAATTTAGAAAATTCGGGACCAGTATTATATTTTTTTAACTTAACTCAGGAAAGAGAAACTGAAATGTTTTTTGCTTTAATAAAATTTATGCTGCCACCTTGTAAATGCAAATTAATTTCATTATATTTAGTAAATAAATCTGTTAAGGGAGGTCAGTAGGGTAAAAATCATGGAATGATCGATTTTGAGTTTTTGATATTTCTGAAATCTGTATTTCATTACCTTTCTAGGGATATAACATTTATGCCATATTTTCAATTAGAACTATGTCAAAATGACTTTTTAAAAATTATCAACTGGTGGGCCACGCCCCCTTTTGACAGATATTTGCCTTTTAAATATCCTGAAACAATTGCAAAGCCTTCTTTTTGTTTATTCAAACGCAATTAACTTTAGATAACAGTTGACTGTTCGATTAACTGTATTAGTTTGGTGGCGGAATTTCGAGTTACAACATGCTTCCAAGAGTTTTAAAGTATTATTTCTTATTAAATATTTACTTTCACAAGGTATGATTTTTTTCAAAACTACTATTTTCATTATTTATAATTTTAAAATTACTTTTTAAAAAAATAAAATTTTTCTAAATTTACTGTATGTGAAAAAAAAAAGCTGCAAATTTACATTATATATTCCTTATGCATTATTGTGGATACTGAAGTGATATTTTGAAAATATTACAACAAAAAAAAAAACATTTAGCTTAGAGCACATGTGTCAAAAAACAAACAAATTAGATGATAAATGTCTGTTTTTAAAAAAAACTAATTTTTTAAAAAAAATATCACTTCAGTATAAATATAAATGATACTTAACTGTACAGACAAGTTTTTAAACTTAAATATTCAAAAGTTTCTGAATGAATTGTACATACAAAAATTCAGATGTGTAATACCATTTGTCCTTGCAAGAAGCTGGTTAAATACATAAAAATACCTAAATATCATGTTTAAAAACATAAAAACAGTTTTATTTTTGCTGTTTAAGAAATCATGTGTACAGTTTAGAGAAACTTTTGAAATTTAAAAGTCTTAGAAACTTATGTTTGCATGTGAACACACAGAACACATATGAAAACTTTCGAAATGACGTAAAATCATGTTTTTTTCAAATGCACACCAAAACCATAGATAAATTTTTTCCCATTATATTTATGATGATATTTGCTCTACTTTGATATTTGTAATACATAAATGCTACAAATTCTTCTAAAATTTATAGCGATTTTGTGATAATAGATGTAAATTTTACAAAATATCTCGTTAAACAAAAACTGAAAAATGTTATATATGTATTTTCTGACAATTTGAAAACATTTTTGATGCTTTTTTTACTTAAATATATTGACTTGATGATAATGTTGAATGAAATGTGGCAAATACATGTTGGAAGGTCATAATTTTTGTGATAAAGTGACATTTCATGTTAAAAATAATGCAAGAAAATAATGCAAGGATGCTCATAAAATTTCAGTAAAACATAACTCATATGTACACTGAACATAACCATGTACACTGAAGTGTGCCTTTATAAATTTTCCCAAAATAATTTAACATAAAGCATTTATCGTAGAAAAAAAATGAAAATTTTCAAGAAATTCATAGTAATATTTTTATGTTGCATGGTTTTGAAAAAACTTAACATTATATTTGAAATATCTCACTTCAGCATAAATATTAAAGTCTAATTAATATTCAGACTAAATCAGAAGTCTTAATATTTAACAGTTTCTGAGAAAAAGTAAACATATATATGTGATGATACGGGATGATTTTTGTCGTTACCTGTAAATCTTGTTATGCACATAAAATTACATAAAGTTCATGTTTAAAAACATAAAAACAAATTTTTTCTTTTGGATATCATTTATGTAATATTTAAATAAACTTTTTAATTCTGATACTTTAAGAAATTGTGTGTACATGTGAATATACAAAGCACTAGTGAAACTTTTCAAAATGTCATTTATTCATGTATTATATTTCTTAATTTGTGTCTTTTTTTTAAAAAAAATTTATTGTATGCATGAACTGGAATTTTTTATTTTATATTTCATATATATTGTGTATACTGAAGTGAAATTTTTGAGATATTCCTCAGACATTTAGCTAAAAAGCAGATGTCGTAACATAGAAAAGGAAAGTTTCTATAAAAATTCATTATTCTACTGTGCAAAAATTACATTTTTAAACAGGCTGATCAATTTTTTTAAAAAATTTCACTTCTGTATAAAGATAAATGTTAATTTAATGCACACATAAATTTTTAAGCTTTGTTTTCAATAGATTTTTAGTAAAGGGTACATAAATATATCCCAAAATGCAATGCCCTTTTTCGTTGCACAAAACTTGTTACATACAAAAAATACACAAATTTCATGTTTAAAAACATAAAATCAGTTTTCTTGTTGTTTTGGATACCATTTATGTAATATTTTAAGAATTCTTTTAATTCTGATACTTTAAGAAATTGTGTGTTTACATGTGAATTTATAAAAAAGTAATGAAATTTTTCGAAATGTCGTATAATGATGTATTACCAAAGCCATATTTTCATGTATTGACACATTTTTACATGGCATTTATGATACTTATAGTCAACTTGGATGGACAGTAATGTATCAGAACTAAAAATTCTTCAGAAATTGATGCATAATTTGAGGAAAATGATGCGAATGCTATAAAATATCTCGATAGATTAAAAGTGAAAAATGCTATACATGTATTTTCTGAGAAATCTAAGTAAAAGAAATAAGTAAAAAGTCTTAGAAGTTATTGAGAATAAGCTAATATTTAAAAAAATAGTGCAAATACAGATTGTAATTCATAATTTTTTTGATGAAGTGACATTTTATAATAAAAATGCAATTATCTCAAAACGGTGTTTTTAAAAATGCGAGTACCATTTTCACAGAACCTATTCAACGGAAGCACTTGCAATCTTCACTGAATATTACTGATATGTTATTATATATCCTGAAGTGAACTTTTATTAATATACCGATAATATTTTTGTAAAAGTCAGTTATCGTGAAAAAAAATGACATTTTTCAAAAAATTCATAGTGATACATTACGATGAAAGTTTTTGAAAAAACTAAACAATATATTTGAAAAAGTTCACTTCAGTTTAAATAAAAAAGTCTAATTAATATACAGAAAAAAATTTAAGTCTGTACATTTAATATTTTATGAGAGAAAGGCACATAAAAATGCTCAATTTAACATTAGCGGGATAGGGGGTACCGACTTACCTTAAATAGGTAAAGTTTGGTTTCCACATGATTACAATTTTTTTTTAAAAAAATTAGTCATGGTTTAATTTAATGAGAGCCACTATCATAGACCCCCAAATTAATTTTTGGCAAGCGTAGACCCCATGGAGGTCATCGTAGACCCCTGGGGGTCTATATAGACCACTTTGGGAATCACTGACTTAAAGGAACACGAGGACTAGTTGCGACGGAACATGTAATTTTGAACCTCGATCAAGTAACGGGGTGATTCCAAAGCTGGCATTCTACTCTCTACACCGCGATAACCAGCGGACTTAGAGCCCCGAGAGATTCAACAGACAACCCCTCAACTGCTGATTAAAAGTTACGTGATTCGTAAGAGAGCGTGTACGGGGTATTGGGGTGTAAAGATAAGGGGCAGGAAACCCCCCCCCCCTGAAATGAGTAAGTTATTCGCAAACACTGTCAATGTCATTTCATTGCATTCCAAAGCCTTCGGAATAGTTTTACTGATAGGAGCGCAAAGAAAAGAATTGTGTTTCGTAAGGATGGATATATACGCCCGAGGCACATAACGCACCGGTTGAACCAGACGGAAATATACGCCGGTGATTAATTACGTGGTTAAGCCTCTCTACACGGTAGTTTTTCAATAACACCAGAACTCAAACACACGACTCAGCAACGCTGATCACGAGTTCGTGACCATGACAACTGGGTTACCATGGTCATTTTTTGTGACATTGGTCACTTTTGGGACATTGGTACAAGGGGAATAAGTGTGTGTTTATCAACATCTTACTATGAAGCAACACGAGGGCTTTTGTTGACGGACCTCGTCGTTTTGAACCAAAGCCAAATAATGAGGGCACTCTATCCTCCAAACTTCCACATCACGCCAATGTGAGACATTGAGCCTCGTCAGATTTAACGTGAATCAGCCCATCTGTACAACGGATCTTCAGTGGCACTGGGTTCGAACTTATGATTCTCCGGCCTCGAATATGTGACCACAGTGAGGGAGTGAGTGAATATTTACGTCGTACTATTCAGCAACTCGAGGGCTTTTGGCGACGAGCCTCGAAGTTTTAAAACACGATCAAGGCACCTGAGCTCTCTCTGTCTCAGGCACCCCCCTCCTAACTTCTACACCACACCACTTTGAGGACGTTTGAATCTCGACATCAGTGTCGATTTAAGCTCATTTCGTATCTTGGGCACAGAAAGATCTACAGGCCCCCTTGGCATTGGTGGATCAAAATTTATAACCAAAAAATCTGGTTAAGTCCAGCTTATCCGGGCCCTTGGATGCCCTCCCCAAGCGCTCAATGGATAAACTGGCACTGCTTGACATATTTAATGTGCATTGATTCTCTCATCATGGCGGATCTTCAGTAGTATAGGCTCGAACTCCTGACACGCCACCCACGAGTACGTTACCTTGTCTACTAGGCTACCATGTCCATGATCGTTAGAGAATCAAACGCATGATGAATAAAAATGTAACAGAATTATTTTGCTTTTGTAGATGATTTTTGCAAAGCTATAAACAAAAATCTCGCAGAAAAACTTCTGCCAAACAGTAAAAAACCTACCAGAACGCCAGAGATTACGCATTCTGAAATTCTTACTATAATTTTGCTCTTTATCAACAATCTAAATAATAATTTTCTTTATCAACCATTGAAAACAATCATTGGTCATCAGCTGACTAACAGGACTCATCAAACACCACGTCCAAAATTCCTTCTTTGTAAATGAGTTTATAAGTAATTTGATTGAATTATAAAGTTGCAGCCGTATCAGATGTAGCACAGACAGTCAGAAATCCAATGAAAGGCTGTGGTGAGTATACATCTTTGTACTTGAACCTTCGTCGCGTTATAGCATGCAGATTTTGTATTTCAATTGCATTTAAAGAGGAGCTAGTACTATTCCTCTCTCCAATTTATAACGGAACTAGGTTTGGAATCTGTGATCCTTCCATCCCCAATGCACGACTCTGCAGTCAACTGTTGGAACCCTTTCTTAAATAATCAAAGAATTTGCCCGTCAAGTATTAAAAAAAATCCTCACCAACAAGAGTCATTTCAATTGTTAAGAGAGAAAGAGGGGAAAAAGTCGTTTAGAGACGGCTTAATGATGTTTACTAACTTGAACCATAATTTCCCAACATTCCTTGTTAATTAGACTATCTTCATCATCAGACACAAATTTCGGGCGTTGTCGTCGTCTATAAAAAGAAGACCAATTCACTTCAGTTCAAAACGCTGCCGTTATGAGAATCGTTTCACTGCACGCTTTGAAATAAAATATAGAAAAGCACTGACACCTCCGCACGTAATGTCAAAATCAAGTAAGTGCGAACGCAAGAAAGAATTTACCTTTCCCTTCGAGTCAATTCTAGGGACTACGAACCGAAGGTAAAAATAAGAAAAAGCTGAAAAGAATGCTACTCGCTGACTTCCTTTACAAGTAATCATTTTAATGGACCCGCTGTTCTAGTGGGCTGGTGGCCAAGAGGCACGGGAGGTCTCCCCCCCTTGGACGGGAGCCAGACGGAAGGCATGTCTGCACGTGATGCTGTATGTGTTTAAATGAAAAATCACGACCGCAGCAATAAGAAAATCATTCTGTCGAGATAAAAGACTGTTAATCGCGTTCCTAAGCGTGTAATTCAGCTATCCTTTTAATTTAAACAGATGTAGCGTTTTTTTTTATTTCCCTTGACAATAGAGAACTTTAATTAAATCGCAATTTCTTTACAAACGAAAATATTTTTTGAAAAATGAGAGTATCGTTTCTTAATTAAAAGCATATTATATTCTTTAAAAAAAAGTTGCGTGTTTAAAAAGATTCGATTCGATTTTTTAATTGTTATCGAATCCAAAATATGGATTTAATGCGTTGGCAACATCTTGAAATTTGATGTTCGATATCGTTTGCAGTTTAATTTATGTAATCTAGAACTTGATATATACCTGGTGAATATTCCCATATTGTTCTAAAAAATATTCTCTGTGTCTACAAAATCTTTCACTGAGTTATTTGTAATAATGTTTTCTTAATTAAAAGCGCACATATAATATTCTTTTTAAAAGTTTAAAGCTTAATTCAATTCGATTTTTAAATGTTATCGATAACATAAAATATGTATTAAAAACGGTGGCAACATCTTGAAATCTGATATTCGATATCGTTTGCTGTTTAATTTATGTAATCTAGAATTTGATATTCGCTGATTGAGAAATATTCCACATTATTGTTCTAAAAAATATTATCTGTGCCTACAAAATCATATGCTGGTTTATTTGTAATATTCTTTTCTAAATTAATATTCACATATAATATTCTTTTAAAAAGTTTAAAGCTTAAGATTTTTAATTGTTTTTAATAACTTAAAATATGTATTAAAAGCGATGGCAACATCTTGAAATTCGATATCATTTGCTGTTTAATTTGTATGATCCTGAACATGATATTTGCTGATTGAGTAAAACATTTCGTTATTTTTCTAAATAATTTCTTTTGGACAAAATCTTTCACTGCTTTATTTTCAATTTCGAATGACATTTTTCTCGATTGATGGAGTATTTTTGCTATTGTTTCGTTTCAAATATATTTTATCTTTTCTACAGTAAAAGTTAAAATTCTTTAATTTTTACATATTGCTACATCAGAAAATTCAATAAATTACAATGAGGAAGAACAGCTACTAGAAGAGCCAGCTCTTTGATAATTTCATCTATTAATATTTAGTTTAATATTACATAACTGGCAACACGAAACATGCGACAGGTAGTCGTCGTTTAAAGTAAGAGATCAAAATTTTGATTTTCTTTTAGAAGATGAAAGGGGGTCTTTGAAAACTTTTGTGTTCGCCCATAAGAAGCGCATACTAAATAAAGAAGAACAAATTTTCTATGGAGACGGTTATAATACTCAATGCAAAACCAAAAACTCCTAGTATTGTCTTCTGCCTCAACTTCGCAATCCTTTTTTTATTGTTTTAAGCTTCTTTTAACGAAATATAAACAATAAAACATTTTGAAGGAGTGGCGAAATAATTATTTCATCATTCCCTTTTTTCAGGGTGAAACTAACAAAATTACACAATATTTTATGTACTTAAACTTGATATTGACATTTTAGCTCATCTTTAAGGAGCTTATATTTCATTTTACTCTATAGCAATTTAGACATTCGACACAAAGTGAAAAAGTTGGACTTTTTTAGTAAAACCGTACCCTGCAAAATATCGATTCTAAAAGCTGAAGTTTTTTTTACATTCAATAGTTCTTCATTCCCTCTTACCAATAAGAAAATAAAGCAAAATTTTCCCCGTTACATAAAATTCAGAGATTACCTGTATTATACCTTCGATCAATTTCGTCATAACAAAAGCTGTCGCCAAATACCAGGGTATGCAGCCAATATTGGAAAACCTATCCGTCATGTTCAGGGGCCAGGTGAGTAAATAACGTCATTGTTCAACTGCGGGTTTGGCGACGGACCTCGTCATTTTGAACCATGGTCAAGTGACGAGCACGACCCCCTGCATGTTCGAACACAATAATGATGGGAACATCTGTTGAATTGGCGATTTCTTTCAAGTTGGCTAAATTAGTCGATGGTATAGTACGTTAAGTGCCATAATTAATTATGTAGAATAGTTACATATCATACCGCCGACCAATTTCGCCACATTGAAAAACATCACTAAATCAAACAATCTCCAAATGCTGTTTGTGCGAACTGGATTAAATGTCAATTGTGGAGACCGTTTTCCACAATTGGCTGCATTTCATGGCATTTGGCGAAATCTTTTTATTTGACGAATTGATCGACGGTATAGTGCGTAAGTACTCAAAAAATCTATTTTAAAATAAAATATAGTGAATTATTCAAATATTTTTATCCTGAATCTTTTTGAATGTGTCTTTGAACTTTACATTTTAGATCAGTACCAACAATAAAATTTATAATATACACACAAAAATTGGTCCTAATGCATTAGTGCATGCCCCTTGCAACCGCATTGGAGGAAATCGCCAAAGTTAAAGAATACGCGTAATTTTGGTCGCTAAATACCATTGCTTCAAGAATAACTATCCAGATTATTTTCAACTATGTTTCTACAAATTGCGTAGAGATCTTGAGTTTCTATATTTTTTCTTCTTTTCTAGCGTTTCTTTTCATCTTAATCTAAGTTTTTAAAAATGAAATCTGGAGTCAACAGTAAAAGAAAATACAATAAAAAATTACTTTAATAATACAACATGTTACCTCAGAAGATCAAATGTTTCAATTCACGAGCCAAAACGTCATATTTAGAGAAACAGGCATTCTGAAAATGCAAGGCTAAACATTACAATCAACACATTCGCAATTAGAAACAGCAATCAACTCGAGAAGAAACACCTGTATTTTTTTCTAACCAATTAATATACGATATTTAAGTTATTCTTCAATTTATTCCGTCGAAATTAGCCAGAAAAGAATCGTAGATCTCTTTTTAGAAGCTTATAATATTAAAAAAGAAAAAAAATTAACATATAAGCCGTAAAAATATTTATGAAAGTAAAAATCTTTTTCCTATAAAAATTGTCATTCACTTCTTAGGAACAAAGTCGCCAAATTTCGCCATGCCAATATGGTTGTGATTATACAAAAATATCATTTTTAGGTATAATAGTTATGGAATTCAATTTCAAACAGTGGGAAATGTCAATGATTTTTCTCAATTAAATTCGGTAATCAAGTATTTATATAAAAATATATTTCTATTTTAAGGAATAGTAATTATCTTAAAAACAAAAAAATATTACTTACAGTTTATTTCACTTCTGCAAAATCCATTGTCGACGCAGAACGGAGTACCGATTAATGCAAAAGTGACAAATTTCATGAATGCGAATAGCAACGTGAATTCTAAGATTGACAACGCAATTCATCAAAATCAACACAAAATTTCAAAATCTTTTATCTTTAAAAGAATTCGAAAAATTTATTAGAAGATGAAATAAAATAAAGAATTTCGAAGAATGATGATTGATAATGATTGTTCGTTTGCTTATATCAAACGATACCGGCAGACTATACCCGTTCAACTAATACACCTTGAAATTTTGAGACTCTGTAAGAAGACGCGGTCGACATCTGAGATGGTATCCTACAATTTTGTATTAACTCCAAGACAACTATGAGGATTTTATAATCCGATAAATTTAACGCGTATAAGCCCTTTTACTCGAATAGGTCTTCATTAGAACTAAAATTCGAACAGGCAACTCGACTGCAGCGTCGGTAGTCAAAAGCTCGCAACCATAACAACTTAGCAATTGAGGCGTCATAAAAACATGCATGTACAATGGCAGAAACGTTGAGACAAACAAGCAAAAATATTCTATGTTATACTAGATTATTATATTTTTTTTTGGAATTTTTTTATATGTATAGCGATGGTCGTGAAAAAATTTAAAATGTAAATAGCGTTTGCACATTTATTAATATTTTTTTTTATCAGATTCGTGTTTTTTGTTTTAGTGCTCTTTTTCATTTAAAACGTACATCTTGTACTGCTGTAAAATGCAAATTTATTCCACAAAATGAGATAGGCATTCAAAAAGATGTTCTTATACAAATTATTCTCTAAGGTCGAGATATTTGGATAATAATAAGCTCACAAATTCTTAATTTAATTAATTTGTAAATTCTTATCTATTCATTTAGAAGTCGTTATCTTGTAGTACGTATTAAAAAGAACAGAAGTAATTCTCATCTTCAGAAACATTGTTATTTGTGTGTTATATTTGGCAATATATATCTGTTTGCATGTCTTTGATGTGGGGAGTGGGGTGCTGATTGAGGTAATAACCTCGTCATCTATCCATTGTTCAAAATTACTGGGTGTGCTTAATTGCAGTTTATGGACCAGAAACCTAAAGAAAACCCTAGATACCGAGACAAGACAGGATTCCCTGCTGTTATAATAATTGTTACATATATTGGCCATATAATGTTCTCTCGTAATGGCTCCTGAGCTCACGTATACAAAGAAGTAAAAATTGCAAGAAATAACTTATGAAAAGAAAGGCTGTCAAAAGCCACGTATTTCTTAAAACTTGTCCCCGTAGGTCGGGTGATCTGCATTGGAGTGAGTGAGTGAATATTAACGTCACACTGTTCAGCTACACGAGGGCTTTTTGCGACGGACCTCGAAATTTTTAATCGTGGCCAAGTGAGACGGGACGACACCTGAGCTGGCACCCAACTACTGTACCAACGGGAGGACGTTTGAGCTCTCGACAGATTTAACGTGCATCGCTCCTCTACACGGTGGGTCTTCAGTGGTACTGGGCTCGAACTCATGACAGGCCAGCCATGATCCGATACTTTGACCCTTCGGCTACCACGGCCAAGCGATCTGCGTTGAAAAATATGGCTTTAGATACTAGTGGTGATACAAACTCCGTACAGAACGCAAATCTATTTTGCATAAACATTTGCATGTTTTCAATTTAATTTCTTTCCGACCCTTAGTTTGATCCGTGGGCCCAGTAACAACATACACCCCACATTGGGGAGGTATTTTATAAATTTAAAGCTCGACTGACATAAGTACTATTTGGGCTTGGACTAAAACCTGATTTTGCAAGATTGGCCTAGTATTCTTCTTACACCACTAATGGAACCAAATTTATGAAAATTAATTTCAAGACCTTTGATGTCGAATGGTGTTGAATAATGATACAGAAGAGTCCCGAAAACTCGGTACTTGATGACCCGACAGTCTGGATAACTCGGCCGCAAACTTGCAGGTTGAAAAAACTCCAAGCAACCAGTTTTTACAAAGTCGGCTACTTAATTTCCGTTGTCAGCTTAAAACCTATATAAAGTATTTTTCTGAGGGGTGTCTGATCAGGTAAGTAGCCGCGGTAGTCAAGTGGTCAAGGCATCGGATCACTCAGTGATAAGGTAAATTAGTATGTATTTCTTAATGGCCGGCTGGCGGCGTGGTTGGTTTGTCGCTAGCCTTCTGCACCTAAGGTTGTTGGTTCGATCCCTGCCCAAGTCGGTGGATTTTCATGATGCAGACAATCGACAGCGGTCATGTCTTATGTTTATACGACATGTAAAGATCCCTAGAACGTGTCTGTTTAGCTTGAGTGACCTCGGGGAAATTAAACCCTAGAACAGGTTCGCATCGTCAGAGCTCTGGGGAAGAAGCTGGGCGTCAAAATTACCTGCGCCGAATGGTATCCGCCTTTTTGGTGCGACACTAAAAATAGATACCAGCTTCCAGGGAATGTACTAGATACGTAGTAAACCTGGTGCAGTTCAATAGAAATGAAAAATGTATTCCTGACTTTCAGTTCTCATATGCCAGTAATCTTTGCGTCTTCATAAAGTACGTACTTTTTCTTTGTTTATGGGTATTTGGGCAGCTTATCTTCTGTTGTAATCTCAAGCAACAATACCTGGAAGTGCAGTACAATATTTTATGAGTATTTTATGTACTTATTTTTATCCCTTTTTCGATGCACTCGCATTTTCACACTCTGCAAAGCTTCGGTTCATATTGGCCGAGTTTTAGGGACTCTACTGTACTCGAAGTACAAAATAAAAATTCTGAAGATGTTACATCTAGTGAAAAATGCCTCTGAATAAATAAAGTTTGATGCTTCAGTAAACTTTTAAGACTTTTAAGTAACTAATTTCAAAAATATGCCCTGGGCCGGAGCCCTCAAAATATGGTAAGCAAGCTCTTAACCTAAACGAAAGAGTTATTCTAGTGTTACAGTAGAACGTCGTTTATCCGAACGTTTATTATCCGGAGCTTTAAATATAGGCCAAGTCGGATCCGTTTTCGAACAGTAATGTGCTCAACAATTGTTGTTCGCATGAGGCCAAACGTGACGGGAAACAACAACAACGGAAGTGGCAAGAGTCCCTCAAATGCAAACTCGTTTTTTGCGTTAGGGACAGCTATGGAGTGGTACGAACAACCATCAGAGAGTGCTGTCCTACTCAACTACTGCTGTGTAGAGAGAATAAGGAACCTGCAGCGAAAAGCGAAGGTGTTGCAATCGTGCAGCGAAAACGAGTAAGTATTTTCCAAAATCAACGTAAAAGTGCGACATTTTACACCTTATGCGTACGGCTTTTGCTTCAAAGCACGTTTCCCGCATAGCATGATTTTCAATATTCAGTATGCAGTGTCCGGTTTCTATACTGCATGGATAGCATTCGGTTTTCAGTTTATCAAACAATCGCGTATTCGAATGGTGTCCGGTCCCAATTGATTCGGATAAACGACGTTCTACTGTAGTTTAAAATTAAATGATCGAGTATGTAGAAAATTTGTAATTTTTGGCACTCGTCCACTTTGTTTTTAAGATTAAGTGATTTAAATTCCTTTGGAACGATCCTGTTTCCTTTATTTATTGTGCTTCTTTATTACATATTGCACCGATCATCGCGTGAACCCTCCTTTAATAATCCATTAAAATTATTTATAACAAATAAGTTTCTTAATAAAGTAATTCTATCAAACCAATATAAAAATTAGCTAAAGTTGCAGATGAAAAATGTAGAACTTTTAATAATAACAAAAACATAAGGAACTGTTTTCCTAATCATACTTGATTTATTGTTAAATTGTTATCGATAAATCAACTGCATACTTCACGACACGACCTTGTTTCGATATGACTACTGAAAAATCTTTAAACCATAAGACCAAGACCAACAGGCATTTAGTTCCTGGTTATAGCAAGGCCATTTCTTCGACTGTTACTTAAAAAACACAGGAAGCCATATAAGTTATGTCAGATTTAAAGTCTAGTTTCTTTGTTATATGCGTACGGTGACGGTCTGCCTTTTCAGCGTGCATGGTACGGTCGTAAAACTATCAATAGTGTTTTTGAAATTTGATTTAGAGCAGATTTATAATCATTTTTATGGGATTATATCCGTAATTTATTGTTCTTAAGGGCAATATGGGGAGTAAATGATTTACGAAAATAGCCTTAATTTTATGCCCAGTGAATAAAACTTAAAGGAGTTAAGCTAAAACCAATGGCGTTACTCGCTTCTTTATTAGTTTTTTTGGAGCTTAAGTGAATTAATTTCTCGTTTAAAATTCTTGATGGCAAATTATCTTTTTAGCACAGCGATCTTAAACATATGTGTATAAATATATTTTTGGAACAACAATTCTGTAGAGGAATTTTGTTATTTTTAGAATGAGTTATGATACATACCTCCTTGTTTAATTTAATTTTAAGAGACTAGGAAAGAAATTTCAGGTTTAAAAATTTGATGAGATAATGTATGATTTCGAATTAAAAATATATAGCTGCAAAATTTTGAATATCACTGTAAATAAAATCACGAACCAATATTATGTAAAAATCTTTACATATAATTTTTCAGGGTGGCCATAATTAAACTACAAGTGTTCAAGGGGTGTTGGAGAGAAAACCACTGGGGATATTCCTGTTAAATTGGTATCTTTTCAGAGCATGTGCAAATCAAATATGCAAAGAAAAAAAATCACCATTTCACCCGACAGATTGCGTTGTACCATATTTAAACACTCACCGGTGGCATATACAACTTCCAAATCTAATAGACAAAATATAATGACATCCTAAGAGGGTATATATAAACAATATAAAACATCACTTATAGTTTATCAAAATTCCATATAATTCTCTTCAGTAATTAAATTTTTTACAGTATCATGTAATCAAAAATTAACGTAAGTTAAGATCGCAAATTAAACAATTTATAAAGACGCTTTGGAAAACAATTAAACCATAATTTGTTCAATAAAATTATCACATGATGTGCTCAATATGTGTACCACCAAATGCAACCACATGCTAAAAACGTAGAGTAGCTGAATAATTGCTACCATTCTGATGGAATATTTTCACCAACGATGAACGTTCTTTCTTATTCAGAGCAATGATTGCTCACAACTGACTCTGGTCTTGTTTTTATACTGTTTGGTGGGTTTTAAATTTGCATATACGCCGTCGATATGTATTAAAACACGGCATAGTACCATCTATCGGATGGAAATGGCGATTTTTTTTTGTATATTTGATTTGTGCATGTTCTGAAATGTGTAGATACCAAATTTCACTGGAATATTCCCGGCAGTTTTCTCTCCAGCGGACCCCTTGAACACTTTCAGTTTAATTATGGTCACCCTGTATATGTATGTGTGTAATGTAAATCACGTTAATCTAATCTTAAAAACTTATTAATTTGTAATGGTCCTGACCCTTCAAGATTTCCGTGTAAATAATTACCTGTTACCTTACCCGCCTAACGGAATGTATAATCATAACTTTATCTCTTCGAATTAAAACCTTAAGTACTTTAATAATCCCCAATGTAATCATCTCGTATGATATCTTTCCACCAATCACAAGATCCGTCCACGGAAGTCATGTGAATTTTGGAGCTTCCGGTCTGTGTTTCAAATAAAAGGCCGAGATTCGTTGGAGCATTCCTGCTGCTTATTGTAACTGCTACGTGAATGTACGCTTGTTCTTCATGTTTTGTAAAAAGTCCTTTGGGTGTTATATCTGTGTCATGTGTGTGTCTATCGACAGAACAAAATGAATTATAGAAAATAAACTTTAAAGATTCCTCATCACTCTGTAATGAAGTACTATTCCTTCTTCTGTCTAACCCGGCTAGCTGTGTGGGAGGAACTAATTGATCAGAAGACATGATTCACGATTCACTAAAATTGTTTATTTGTCACAATATTCAACATAGACACAATAATAATCCAATTAAGATAATTTTGATCACCAACACTAGAGCGCGAAGGTGAGACCAGATAGCGTGGGGATAATATTTACGGACATTCAATTATATTCCTACGATCACTTATACAAGCTCGTTGTTACATCGGACGCGCACTAACAATTTAACTTTCTAACTTCTATTTAAATAATGAGCACAGTACCTGAACTCTTGTAATTATTTATCCTTTATATGAGGCTTTGAACACTAATAGCTGGCTTCATCACTTCTTAGTTATTCCAATTTTAAACGTCCTACACTGTTTATGTTCTAATGCCGGATTGCTGGCTTATCATTAATTCACTTCACATCCAAGCTAGCCTCACTTCAGTAAACTTCAATTCTTACTTTAATAATCTTAGATTCTCACTTCACTAACTCCCAAAACTCGCGAATACAGAATATATATATTAAACCTAATTTGCATAATCACGTTTTCTTACTTTCGGTGAAAGTTGG
Source organism: Trichonephila clavata (assembly GCA_019973975.1). Taxonomy (NCBI): domain Eukaryota; kingdom Metazoa; phylum Arthropoda; class Arachnida; order Araneae; family Nephilidae; genus Trichonephila; species Trichonephila clavata. The sequence continues at coordinate 187,648 of BMAO01032756.1, forward strand.
TTGAAATAATTCTTTCCCTAAAAGAATCCCCAAGGAGTTAGTTAGAGGAAGCGCATAGATCTGTCACAACTCTCCAACAACCATTACAATCACATCCTGCCACGAAATTAATAAATCAGTTATGTATATAATATGTACATAGTAGGATTCAAAAGCTCCCGTATTGAGTCTGTAACGTGAGAACTTTTTGCAGTCGCGTGACTTTGATAACGTTTCTGTGTTGCTGCATCCTTCCCCTTTTTCAAAAGTGGGTTGTCCCAAATTACGGGGTCGGTGACTCTCCATGGTGTCATATTTTGTAGGTGGATGAATTTAGTACCCGGTGATTGAAAAAAAAGGGCGTTTGTTGAGCAGAGAATGAATATTGCATTTCGTGATCTCTTGGGAAATAGTGCTCTGGAGACTTACGAAATGTTAAAGCTTGTGTGCGGTAGTGATACATCATTGGTAACGCAAGTTTTTGAGTAGCATAGACGTTTCAGAGTAGGCAAGGAAAGTGTCGAAGACGATGGATGCTTTGGACGTCCGCTGACTTTCCTCATCACTGAGAACATCGAAAGGGTTTCTACGGCGATTTGTAAGAAGAGGCTCCAAATATAGAGACGAAAATAGAAAAATCAGTTAGAATATCCAAGGCCACACATGTCAGCAGATACTAGTTAAGGATCTTTACATGCATAGGGTGTATTAACATATCTTTCCCCGCATGTTAAACGAAGACTAAACATTCAAATCGAATAGAAATGAGGAGAGGCTTAATCCTAGCTGTTGACAAAAATCATTCCCTGCTTGGCAGAATTATTACTGAAGTCGAGAAATGGTGGATTGAAGGTCATATAAAAACATGGCAACATTGGCAACGTGGAGATCATCACAATCTCCACGCAATCTCGAAATTCCGCCAAGATTGCTCTAAATGAAAGATCAGTGTTTTGGCCCATCGATAGCTCAGGGGTAAAATTAAAATACTCATACCCAAAATTAAAACCACAGTGGACTGCCTTGTATATATGTCTCTTTATTTGGAAAGCTCATGGCCAACTCCTCGGTCATTGCACTCTCACTCCCCGCGTCTTAGCAGGGGCACCCCAATCGCTGATCATATTTCACCTCCCCACATTTGGGAAGCGATCACAGCTTCTTACAAGTGGCGAGGCACTCAACATACTGCCCGCCTTGACAAATTTAAAAAATTTTCAACATACAATCAGGCAATTACAAATACATGATACATTTTGCAATAAACAAAAAAACACTGCACACTATGGAAATACAATACATTGCTACACACAGAAAAATATCAAGTAATTCAATTACAATTAAAAGGTACTTTAACAATTTTAGTAACAGGTCGTTTATATACACCTTTATCTGTTTTTAATGTTACTACTCTAGTTATGTCATCTGTACCTGGATGAACCTCTACTATTTTGGCAAGATTCCAATTCAGTAATTTTGAATTATCTTCACCTTTAACCAAAACTGCTTCAATACTTAAGTTACTTACAATTTCTAAATGAATGGCTCTAACAACAAAACATACAAAAATGCAAATATAACATTTACACACTTTTTTTGCTCTACCTGGAATTAATTTTATAAGGAAAGGACCACAAAAATCCAGTCCTACTTTATTAAATACTCTCGCAATGCTTACTCTGGCACTAGGTAAATCTGGCATCATTTGGTTTTTACCTTTTGCACTTACCTTAAGACATTTAATGCATTGCTTAATTACACGTTTGACTTTGGATCTGCCATTCACAATCCAAAATTTGGTTCTTATGTTTGCCAAAGTAGCCTTAGCACCTGTATGCAAATAAGAAAAATGATAATGTTTAATAATTAAGTCACAAATTAGGTGGTTGTTAGGGATTAGCATAGGATCTTTCTGTTCGGCAGGTAGATTGGAATGTCTCAATCTTCCACCCACACAGAGTATTTTCCTCTCGTCTAAAAATGGAGACAAAGTTAATAATTTGATGGAATCTGGTAATTGTTGTCCTCTTTCAATACACCAAATTTCCGTTGTAAAATACACAGATTGTACCTTTCTTACTAAGCAAAGTAAAGCTGTAGACAATTCAGCTACAGTTAAATTGCCAGTGGTTATCTGTAATGGATTTTTCTCCTTGAAACGCACACACCTTGCAGTTTCAGAAACGAAGAACACTTATCAATGATGGGAAGAATTTCGTTATTTTGCACTAAGAAACACATTGACTCCATTTGATTATCCTTCAGCTCTCGTTGGTAAGGTTCACAATTATGGATCTCATCGACGTATCTAGGAAAGTTTACTGCAGGCACTTCTAGAAAAGCTGGCCCAAACCACCACAAATCACTTTGTTGAATTTTCTCTGGATCAAGTCCTCTTGATATGATGTCAGCAGGATTTTGTTCCAAATGAACATGATGCCATTTATTCAACTCTTTTAACTCTTGGATAGTTACCACTCGATTTGCTACAAACGTTTTTAAGTTTCGGGGCTCATTTTTCATCCACGATAGCACTATTGTGGAATCGGTCCAAAAGAAGACTGAGGTAATATCCATTTTTAATGCACATTGCACTTTAGGCATCAATTTGGCGAGTAGCACAGCACCACATAATTCTAAGCGAGGTATGGTTACCTGCTTAATTGGTGACACACGAGATTTATTCGCAACAAGCTTGACTTTTATCTTAGTCATGGGGCCTAATTCCTTCAAAAAATCACAATACAATTTTTTAAACTCCTGGTCTCTAGGAAAACGAGTCCATAGCGATTCGAGTATCTTTAGAGCAATGTCCCTCAAGTTCCCTACACACAACCAATGCTCTTTAACGGGCACAGAAACAATATATCTCCCCGACTCATGCCTCTTATGCGTCCGGATATAATGCTCCTCACAAATGGAATTCTCTAAATCTTTCGGTAATTCATTATCTATCTCCTCAATTTCCCTGAATTTTCTCGAATTTAACTCTTCGGACCCACATATTAAGTTACAAGAATATGAATTTAACTCATCCTTTACATTACCTCCAACTATGTAACCAAAGACTGAATTCTGTAAAATCAGGTTCGAATTTTTTACATTTATTTTACCTGGTTTTATTATATGATAAAAATACTCGGCACTTAACAAGATGTCTATTTTTCCTGGAATTTTAAAATTTGGATCCGCAAGTTTAACTGACTCTGGGATCTGCACACGCGAATACTTATCCTTTAATAAACATAGTACCGTGGATAAGATAACGTTCTTTTTGTTTTCAACTATGTTAGTCGAAACGAAATTTTGGCACTCATCCTGAGGAGGAAATGACCAGCTGCATTCCCCGTCCCCCTTTGACAGCGACTTATTTACGACTTCGGGGGCGTCTGGCAAGCTTCTCTTCACCCCATTTGACGAAACACTCTTTAGTTCCCTCGGGAAATGTATTAGTTCGTTATGCGCTTTGCCGCAAAAACAATTTCGAAACGAACATTTTTTAACACTGCAGTTGAGGAATAAGCATTTAAAACATGTGTTTTTATTTTTCACTACGTTAACGCGCTCCTGAACCGAAAGTCTCTTAAACTGAGGGCAAGCATGTAACGGGTAATGGTCATTTCTTAAACACAAATCACAATTTTTATTTTTCTCTTCATTAAAAAATACTTTAGGAGCGGTTTTAAAGGTTTTAAGTTTGTTATATTTGTGATCTTTTCTCGTCTCATTTATGGGCTTACCAATCGAAGTAAAATATAAATCACACTCTTTACCCAATTGTAGCGGTCTAAGCCAATCTCCGGATTGTCTACTATTAATATCTGCTGCTGTTTCCCTATCTATGGTTTGAAACATTTTATCAGATACAATCGGTTCTTTAAGAGTGTCAAAATCAATAGACGTCTCAGTTTCACCTCCGTTGAGAGAGGTCTCACTATTATTTGCACTAGATCTTAATTTTGCTAATTTTAATTCCGCTTTAACTTTCTCTAATTTAAGGCGTTCTAATTCTATTTCACCGTTCAGCTGGGATTTTTGGGTTTTAACTTCTAACACTTGCTCTATCACGGATTTCACGAATTCGTAATCTTCTTTAAACACATCACTCTCCTCAATTAACCGCTTTAAATCAATCATTTTTGCATCCCCTGGTACAGTCAAACCTATTTTTTCAGCAACAAGCTTTAGCTCATTTTTCTTTAATTTTGAAACGATTGACATTTTGAACTACAATTCTATTCACTTAAGAAAATAATATTAAAACTCAAGCAACTTTAAACTCACCGATACGCAAATAACTACAACTTGAGGACTTAATTATTCTACACTCAAAATATTTACTCAATACTCATAGAACTAAATATTCCCACAATTCTCAAAGAATTAACTATTCACACAATGTTCAAATAATTAACTGTTCACACAATACCCAAAAAAACCAAACATTCACACAATACTCAAAGAACTTAACAACTCTCACAATACTCAAAAATTTAACAAATCACAATGCTCATGAATTAAGTATTCACACTACTCAAAGAACTTCACTAATCGCAATTCTCAAAGAACTTAACTAATCACAATACTCAAAGAACTTAACTAATCACAATACTCAAAAGAACTTAATTAATCACAATACTCAAAGAATAATTCACAATACTCAAAGAACTTAACTTTTCACACAATATTCAAATAACTATAGTCACACAATACTCAAAGAATTTAACTACTCACACAATACTCATAGAACAACTTAAAATGAAATAATTACTCAAAACGCATAATTACTCAAAAGGAATTAATTACTCAAAACTCAAAATTAATTACTTAAATCTAATTAATTACTCAAAACGAATAAGTACTCACAACTCAAAACGAATTAATAACTCACAACACAAAATGAATTAATTACTCAAAACGAATTAATCACACAAAACTCAAAATGAAATAATTACTCAAAAATAATTAATCACACAAAAAATGAATTAATTACTCAAAACTCAAACGAATTAATCACACAAACTCAAAATGGATTAATTACTCAAAACTCAAAATTAATTAATTCCACAACTCAAAACGAATTAATTACTCACAACTCAAATGAATTAATTACTCAAAACGAATTAATCACACAAAACTCAAAACGAATAAGTACTCAAAACTCAAAATGAATTAATTACTCAAAACTCAAACGAATTAATCACTCAAAACTCAAAAGAATTAATTACTCAAAACTAATTAATTACTCAAAACTCAAAACGAATTAATTACTCACAACTCAAAACGAATTAATTACTCACAACTCAAAATGAAATAATTACTCAAAACTCAAAACGAATAATTACTCAAAACTCATTAATTACACAACTCAAACGAATTAATTAATCACAACACAAAATGAATTAATTACTCAAAACGAATTAATCTCACAAAACTCAAAATGAAATAATTACTCAAAACTAATTAATCACACAAAACTCAAAAGGAATTAATTACTCAAAACTCAAACGAATTAATCACACAAACTCAAAATGGATTAATTACTCAAAACTCAAAATTAATTAATTCCACAACTCAAAACGAATTAATTACTCACAACTCAAATGAATTAATTTCTCAAAATGAATTCATCACACAAAACTCAAAATGAATTAATTACTCAAAACGAATTAATCCCACAAAACTCAAAATGAATTAATTATTCACAATTCAAACGAATTAATTATTCACAATTCAAACGAATTAATTACTCACAACGAATTAATTACACACAACTCAAAATGAAAAAAGAACACAAATCTCAAAGGGACAATTTTGCGCTCACCTCATTGCCAGGACTGCTTTCACAAGAGACCACCATTACTCGAATTCTCATCACTCTAAAAACTATTATTGATGATATTAATTACGAACACAAATTTTGCCCATGTCTCCGGCTCGACGGACCATGTTTTGGCCCATCGATAGCTCAGGGGTAAAATTAAAATACTCATACTCAAAATTAAAAACACAGTGGACTGCCTTGTATATATGTCTCTTTATTTGGAAAGCCCATGGCCAACTCCTCGGTCATTGCACTCTCACTCCTCGCGTCTTAGCGGGGGCACCCCAATCGCTGATCATATTTCACCTCCCCACATTTGGGAAGCGATCACAGCTTCTTACAAGTGGCGAGGCATTCAACAATCAGGCTAGAGGTGTTCTTCGATGTCCAGGGCATTGTGCATCTGGAATTTATCACCGAAGGACGCACTTCAAATAAAGAACTCTCTGTAGACATCACGTGTCTCTTGCGTACGTCGATTCGAAAGAAAAGACTAAAATTGCGGAATGAACGGTCATGGATGCTTTACATGATAACGCTTCTTCACACTGATCCCTCCTCATCCCTGACTTTCTTCAAAAACCGAAAACAACTGTTTTGTCACATCCTCCTCAGTTCTCGCCCTCGACCAATTCAGCCTATTTCCTGAACTGGCACATCGCTTGCCGTGTCGTTGATTCCAATATGTAGACAAAATTAAAAGGGCATAGCAGGTTGAATTAAAGTACATGGCTAAAAATGGATTCCGGAAATGCTTCGACGATCTTTATAAGGGATGGCAAAGGTGTGTTGTTGCTCAAGGGTTTTTTTCCCCTCGAAGGATGATTTTTTTCTGCAATTTAATTAGTAATATTTTTTATGTTATAGACTCAGTCCGGAAACTTTCGAATCCTACCTCGTATATTATCAATTCCTTTCATATTTTATTTTAATTTTCTGTCTGTTTCAAATTACACGTGGTTGGTTTTAGGCCTAACCTTTCAATATGGCTCTGTTTTGCTATTATGTAAAAAATTTCTGCTGTACGGGGAAGGTTGGATCCGTAAAGTATACTTTACCCTAATTTTGCTGGTCCAAATTCAGTAGCAGCTTTAGAAATCATAATAGGTCCTCATTTTAGTCCATTGACTCTTTTGGTTTCTTATATTTTAAAGTTCTACCTCCGTTTCCTGCAAAACATACGCTTATTTAATTCCTGTACAATTTACTTTTCCACCATTTTTTATAATTATGTTTCTTGAAATCTGGTTTGTATCTTCTAGCTTTGTTAGTGGTATAATTTAGAATTGTCATTTTATTATACTATGTATTTTTTTTCATTTTATGAAACTATGCATTTAATATATATACACTGAAGTGCCACTGAATTAGGGATACCTACCTAGTAATGAGTTGGGCCTTTTCTGGCCTTGATAATGGCTGCCACACGACGACGCGTAGATTCAACAGGTTTCTGGAAACGTTCCACGGAATGACTTTCCAAATATTAGCTAAAACTGTCCATAACTCAGAAAGGTCCGTTGGTGCTGTTCGATGGCCTTTCACACTTGTTCCAAAACATCCCAAAGATGCTCAACAGGATTTAAGTCGGGGAATCTAGGTGATCAATTCATGACAGAAAAGTCACAAAAATGCTCATCCAACCAGCCAGTAGCCAACCGGGACTTGTGAGAGGTACAATTGTCTTGCTGGAAAACTTCATTACCGTGCGGATAACAGAACAGAGTAACCAGATGGAAAGGATCACCCATCAACTCTACGTACCGAATTGCATTGAAAAATGTTGGTACACGCTCCAAAGATCCTAAGCAATTCCACGAAAACACACCCCAGATCACGATTGAGCATCCATGCCCTTGTGCAGTTCCAACCTGGCATGCAGGATCCATAGCTTCATGAGCCTGATGCCATATTCTCCTGTCGGCGTTAAGTAGTCGGAATCGTCACTCCATGCTACTCGTTTCAAGTCCTCCACACTCCAGTCTCTGTGCTGTCTTGCCCAGGCAAGACGTGCAGCATGATGGTGAGCATTGACCAATGGTACTCTCGTAGGTCGACGGCTCCCGAAGCCCATACGGTGAAGCAAGCGTTGCACACTCCGTTTACTGACTGTACCACTGGCACCGTCATTCAGTTGGGTGATAATGTGAGCTAATATTTGGCTTCACTGGCTACGTACAATATGCCTGAGCCGTCTCTCACCATGCTCTATCAAGTCTAATTGTCTTTTGCAGTTTGCCCGATTGCTATTTTTTTGTCCACCATTCATGTATTCTTGGTATACTCTTGACACTGTCGACCTTGAAAATTCCTGCTGTCTGATGATTTTCGAAATTGAATGACCCCTGCGTCGCGCACCTACGATTTGTCCGCGATCGAAGGTGTCTAAACCAGGCAGTTTACCCATACTGGCAATTCCAACAACTAATTTAAAACAACCACAGTACGCACTACATATACAGTTACCACAGCACCCTCACTTGCCGATAAATGATGAGCAGCGCTACACAATTTGCATAGCCCTTGCTATCTCTCATTCAGTGGCACTTCAGTGTATAATAAATATCACATAATATATACTTTTAAATTGACATAACTCTATTGAAGTAAAACAATTAATAGAAATATAACAAGACATTATAGGTTAAAAATAAAAAGCCACGGTAGTATAATAGCAAACTCTGAGCCTTAAGAACTAAGAATGTAGGATTAAACTTAGTTTTAAGGCCCTATATTTGCCTTTACCACTGGGTTGCAAGGAAGTGAAAACAGTGAAAGAATAAAATTTCATTAATACTAAAGACAAAAATAATAATACTAAAGCTAATTTACCAATTCCAATTACCAAGTAAAAAATGTACCAAGGAAAAAATAAATCTACATTCCTACGCCAGAAAATTAAATAACACTACAGAAAAAATAGCATTTTTTACATTATGCTATTATTATAGAAGTGGTCAAATTCTTAATGTTATTCTTGTATATTGTTTCTATAAATAATAGAACATACCCAAGATTAATAGCTTAATTTTTCAAATTATGTAACTTTTAATTACAATTACAAGTTAATTCTTATTTATTTTCCTTCCTTTGTTACCTCTTGAAAAAATTCGAATGGATAGGTCGGGTTATTTGAACATGGTCTTACTCTAGCTATGATTAATCACGTTGCGTCTAGAGTTCTACCTAGTCATTTATTTATACAACCTTTTGATGCTAGAAGACAAAATAAAAATTCGATTCATGAGCAAATAAATTGTCTTAAAATAAATAGTCTTACATTATACGTAATTGATCATAAAAGTGAACAATTTTAATTGTTCAATATGACGTTTATTGCTTCATATCTTATATAGGTATTGTTAAAGAAATGTTAGAGTTTGTTCGCTGCAGCCTACTCTGAAATGGTATTAAGAGAGTAGGAATGACCTTGGCGACAAATTTTATCGCCAAATGTTGGTTTGACAAATTCAGTGAAACAAATAGATGCACCTACACTAGTCCAGGCGATTCTAAGTGGATTATTTGACAGATATACTTAAGACTTTCCTAGTAGGTTCTTCCCAGTCTATGTAAGACCGATTAAGAGAAAAACATTGAAGTCAAACATTTGACAATGATTAAGCGTTTCACTGACCTCAAACGATAATGTGACCACAGATTTATAGTGTTGTGTTAACTTTGAGTTTGTGTTGTTGTCGATTTTTCGTGTAATTGTTTCCTGCGAAAAGTAAATCTATTATACATGTTAGAGAATTTCAGAATTAAATTACGATTCACTTCGAAAGAGCCTGCACTTGTCTTTTTTTGCGTTTGAAAAATGATCAACCACGTAACAATATTGACAATTTAAAGTCTTGGATGTATTAATACTCGACGTGTAACGTCATTATTCAAATCGATAGTTTTTTGGCGGAAGGAACAATAATAATATGATATGCTTCTGTCTTGAATTAATGTAAATTAGGAAGCGAAACGTATCCTTCCACTCCAGGTAGTGACGTCACTGGAACGGAAGGGAACCCAAGAAGAAACCGAAACAGGAAGGATGCGCGAGACTTCTCAGTCAATATCCTGGTTTAATTCCGTGCGGAAAATAATTATTCTCATATAATTTTTCACGTGTTATCCTTTTTGAGACGATTAATTTACATTTATGCATTCGAATGTGTGTGTGAGGAGGGGCTACTCAAATTTAAAGACCTTATTTCTTTTATTGTTTTTTAAATGTGGAACCTATAAACAGTCATTCCTATTCCACTATCTATTCTTTCCCATTTGGATAGAATCGATTTTCGTACGGACTTTAAAATTAGTTTTGAGTTGTTTTGTTAACTTAATGCTATACTCTACTCTATTGTCATTGTTTATATGACACACATGCCCAGGGATGTTTTAAGGCATGGGCCAACTGGACTTGAACCCAGGGCCTTGTCTTCGGCAGGGGGCCTCGTCTCCTTCTCGACTCGGCCTCAGTAAGAACATAACCTGAATTTTTAATTGTCAAATGTAGTTCTCGGACATATTTCCCAAATAATTGAGAATTTTGAACCATATGCTAACTGGCAACAATGGCAACTGGCATGACTGCATGATTATTCCATGTCCATGTCTAGGCCCACCACCATACATTATCATTTAGCCTGAAAATGACGGTTGGTCCAATCGGTTTGTACCTAGGTTTGTGAGATAGGGAGTTACGCACGTTTATTTGTATCGGGTTATGTTATATACTGTCTACTTAAGAGTCGCAAGTGGGGCCTACTTTGGGCACGGGGCCTCAAGAGATCCTCAAGATCTATAAGCCCTCCCTTGCAAATAGTTTTTTATTTTCACTTTTTTTAAAATTTTGGTGTCATATTTTGGGTTTTTTTTCTTGTCTGCATTATACTTATCGCGGTACTTCTTTCTCGAGTTGGTTGAGCCGGAGTTTTCGCTGATCGTTGAGGTTTCAGGGGGTTCCGAACGCAGTGGGGATTGAGACACTATTAAATCGGACAAGAAAGAAAACAAATAGCTATTCGTAATAAATCCCTTTTATTAATTTAAGCGTTAGAAATAAGTACACCCAATTATTTTTTTACTCGGTAGATACGTTCCTCAGAAAACCGTGCAAAAAATAAATCGTATAAAAAAAACTCATGCAACTTATTGGTAAATTTGGGAAAATGTTCTATAATTTTTAAAAACTTGTGCAATATGAAAAATCTCTGGATATTTCCCCAAAAAACCGTGCTAAAAAGTAATAAAAGCTATGTTGCAGATTTATAAAACAAAAACAATTCATTTTTATTACACCCCAAAAATTAAAATTACTGTACTAGAAAATTTAGCCTCTATATAAATACACACAACATATAAAATTTTTTAACTGAAATGAATAATAAAACTATTAACTAAGAACTATTCATCTCTATTTAATTACAAGCGGGCACGTTTATTATGAAATGGATCAATAGATGTGTCAGATATGTTTGGCTTTATACTGTCGGTTTTGATTCAAATGAAAAATTTTTTCGTTATTAAATTCCTTTTTTTGTTGTTGTTGTTTTTGTTAAAAAGTCTGTTATTAGCGACTCCCCCCCCCCTTGTTTCTCAAATTACTTATATAATTCTTGATATATTGTCACTTAAAACTCAAAATTACGTTGCAATTTTAATACACGCTCCATGTCAGGATCATGAGTAAGAAAATGTTGTTCCATACTTATTGCAAATTTCAAGCCCCCGCTAATTAAATCAGCTGTTGATAGCTGAACTTGACCTTCGACTTCGTCATTATCGACTTCTTTACTATCATAAACGTGATCAAATCGTCCTTATCCAAAGGGCATAAATCCACAAATTATTTTGGGATTCGTGCTAGCACAAAAAGCTCGTGTTAAAAAAAAATGCATTGAATTCGTGCACCATGTATAAATAATTTACATCCCTTTTTCCCTGTAACCCGGCTAGATGTGTAGGAGGAACTAAATGATCAGACGACATGAGGAACTTGAATTAATTTATTTATCACTATTTCAACTCAGACACAACACTCTAAATAAGATAAATTTGATCAGTCAGAGCACGAGGGTGAGACGAGATGACGTGGGGAGAATATAATCAATCCTGCGGAGCTAGCCTTAAGATAACTTTATACAGAGCTTATTATTTTAATGACCTCTCTAATCATTTAACTCTTTAACTGGATTAAAGATCACAGTACCTGAACTCATGCAATCTTCTAATCTTTTTGCGTGGACTTAAGCACTTCTCTAGTTGTTGAACTAATCACTTCCTTAATATTCGAACTTCTCGCTTCGTACACTGTTTACGTATACGTTTCACTGCCGATTTCAATTTTCATCTATTCACTTCACTTCCAATATATCCTAACTAACTTCTAAACTCGTGAATACAAAATATATATATCAAACTTAATTTGCATAATCACGCTTCCTGTCTTCGGAGAAAGTTTGTTGAAAAAATGATGGCCCAAAAGGAATTCCGAAGAGGTTAGTAGAAAGAACCGAATAGATCCGTGACACATGTTATTTCGAAATCGTGTAAAAAAGAGTTGAGTGTACACGATATGTAGACAAGACAAAATGGATAATAAAAAATGGTGAGTACCTGTCTGAAATGAAATGCCACTTCTAAAACTCGCCAAAGACAATGCCTAAAAGTCTATAATTTCGGGTGATAAGTCAGGAATAATAGAATACAATTCGGGCATCACTGAAGTGCCAATATTGCCCACCTAATATCTAGTCTCCACCTCAATTACTATTGATATGCTGTTAAGTATTGATGTTCCTTTGAAGTTGTTCTATCTCAAAGTGCCAATTTGACTGGATGGAAAAGAAACCGAGCCCATTCTCCTCTCCATACAACACTGAGTTATTTTATTTCACACAGTAGAGAAATATATTTCAAATTTTTCTAATTAGGGTTCCGAAATCTGCAAAATCTGAAATTATTTTACTTATTCTACAAAAATTATTTGACGAATAGAGGGAGGAAGCAAATAACGCAGACTCATTTCTGGAAATGATAGCGATCACGATGATGAAGTAAACTGTATCAGCAGTGAATCTGAACGATGCCTATCAAATGATGATGCAGAGGAATTATTTGAAGAGGAACATCTTTATAATGGTAAAGATAAAATCACAAATTGATGCAAAACAGAATATGTAAAGAACTCGCAAAGGAAATTTTTTAACACTGCAGACGTTCTTCGTGTCTTCAAACCATTTGCAACAAATATTGGAGATGGAAAAAAAATTGGGTTATTTTTTTAGAATAAGAAATGGTAATGTAGTTAATCACAAACCACAACATATACAGTCGACTCTCGATAATACGAACCTCTCGCTAATTCCAAGTATATGCTCAGCCCATAGAAAAACTCTTGATATTTCGAGCTAAAACAATACGTTTCGTACACTCGATATTTCGAAGTAAAATCTGTGGCTGGCTGGAATAGAATACGCAATAATTCGAAGTGATTTTATAAAACTCTCGATAATTCAAACACTCATGTAGAGTCCTGTAGTAAACAGGTTGGTTGTTACATATTTTGTGTTGTATTGTTTCTACTTGTCTCCTCTGTAACGTAGTCACTTTGATGATCATCGGATTTGACTCCGATACCTTTTACAGAAGCTAAGGTGTCAGTAAACAAACTATGCAACTTTTTCCTTGAAAATCCTGTTGATGTGGACCTTTTTCAAGCTTCATTCATTCTAGAAAAATCTATTGACAAAATTAGATTCAATGCCATAAAACAAAACCAAAAAAAAAAAAATTTTTTTTTCGTCAAAAAAAATTTATTATGTACATTATATATTCTTTTAATAGATTTTAATACATAAGGTATTATTTTAACATAGGACTTACAATTGCTGTATAATATTTATGCTGTATAATGTGTACTTCTTAAAAGTACTTTAAAATAATTTTATATATATATATATATGTGCAATTGTTGCTTTATTACATAGTTTCAAATTTAAATGAAAAAATTCTCTTCGTGTATTTTGGGAGTTTTTTTCTACCCTCTTGATAAATCCAAGTTTTTCATAGGTCCCTTCAACTTTGAATTATCGAGAGTCGACTGTGTGCTTGTATATAAAATATTTTTTTTCTTTCTAAGTAATAGTACAACTTAATATTCAGTGCAGATATGTATACAGTATATTCCAACGCATAAAGCGCATCTATACTTACAAAAATTTCAATTTTTTTGTAGGTAAATTCCCTGAAAAACACGTGTTTTAACACGCTTTTATTAGTTTCCCCTGTATGTATATAAAATAATCTTTGATCTCTCTCGGATTTTTACCCACTTTAAAAGGTCAGATTCATTGGAAACTTTGCGCACTTGTCAAAGACCGACGTGACAATACAAAAATGTAATAATTTTTTAAATCGTTGTCCTGATCAGGATTAACGATTTGCAATTTTCAGATTTAGGGACTAATTCCAGATCCCATTTTCAGATTTGGCGACAAAAAGATTAAGTTACAACCTTAAAATGAACACGCTGGTGGTTAATAAAAATAGTGATATTTTTAATAAAAAAAATCATTGACTTTACACTCTCTTCCACATTAAATATTTAAAACTTAGCTCTTCCAGTTTTCTTTCAGTTAGGTGATCCTACATTTTGCAAATCAGGCTGTATCGATGCATTGATAGGATGCCCAATGGGTATTCCAGATTCTAAAAAAATGACGCATTTAAGACTAATTCATCAATGAATAAATGATAGTTTAAAAAACTAAACGACACTCCTTTGTTGTAGACCAAATTAAAAAAGAGAAAATAAACTACAGTTTTAAAAAACTAAAAAGCTGGCATTATGGTTAATCGAACTAAAATATAATTTTTAATATGACTGATGAATAAAAATGACTGACGAGAAAATTAATGCCATTGTGATAAAAGCGTGGGGTGCTTTGTATTACATTTTCAGACTAACTCCATATTTTAAGTTGTCTTTTATTATTATAATGAAACACATTCATCTGCAAAATTGGAATCAATGGAAATGACAGTGTCGTAAAAAATTTGACATGTGCCTCTTCGCCTAAAACATTAAAGTTGTAAGCTAGATGGTTATGAATATTTTTAATTATTTTCTGTATTTATAAACATCAATTAATTTTAAAAAATTTTGAAATTCAAAAGAATTGTTGCACATGTACTAATTATAAAGCGAATAAAATAAAATAGGTTTCTGTTGAACATATGGTTTTCAGTTCGAAAACGCCTCAATTCTCTCTTCCTTTTGACCCGGAACTCAAAATGATAAAACTCTCTTATCTTTAGAATAATATTATCAGTAGGATCATAGAATAATCTTGAAATATATATTTATATCACACAAAAACGAGTTAAAAAAATTTTTTTTAGAGGCTTGAAGTATTAAAAATATTTGCCATTTTTCGTGTGTATTTAAGCTGTTTTTTGAAATTTCAGAATTAAAGTAAGCTTTTATAAAATTTCAAACACGCTTAGAATTTAGAATAAGAAAAGCGTGACGCATTATTATAATGTCGTGTTAAGATTTTGAGTGGAATGTTATATTTAGGTAAATTTTCCAAAAAATTTTATTGCGAGATTTTTTAAGTACATTATCAAAATAATAAAAACTTATTTCTTATTTTTCACTATATAGTAACGCTTTTTCAAATGTTGGAAAGATCTTCGCAGTTAAAGCGGAACTTTAACCCTTTATCTATGGACAATACTTTACCACCAACATGAAAAAGGAGGCCGTGGGCAGCCTAGTGGTTAGAGCAACGGATGCCAAATCGGATGGCCTGGGTTCGATGCCCGATGTCACCAAATACCCTCCGAGTACACAAGAATTACGTGCTCGTTAGATCAGTGGGTCCGAAAGTCTTGGGGGCGGTCGTAGCAGCAACCACGGGTGCAGCCGGGCTGGAGAAAATTTCCCTTCCCTTCAGTTCCCTGCCTAAATTGTGGAGGTGGTGATAGGTGGTGTCACCATCTATCGCGGATGAACCGAGCCAAATCGTCCTGCCACCTGCACGGTGCTCAAAGCTAAAAAAGCTAACGAAAGACGTATACCTAACCTCTTGCCACGATGAATTTCGGGGGCCTCTATCTGACACCGTCAGACAGGTGGCATTAGAAACACATATATAAAATTACATGGAATACCCATTTTTACGAATACTCCGACGATACTCAGTGGCCGTGGTAGCCGAGTGGTCTAGGCATCGGATCGTGACTAGCATGTCATGAGCTCGATCCTAGTACCATTGAAGACCGCCGTGTAGGGGAGCGATGCACGTAAAATCTGTCGGAGAGCTCAAACGTCTTCCCGTTGGTGTGGTGTGGTAGTTAGGAGAGGGGGTTGTCAGCTCAAGTGTCGTCTGCGTCACTTGACCATGGATCAAAATTACGCGGACCGTCCCCAAAAGCCCTCGAGTAGCTGAACAGTGGGACGTTAATATTCAATCAATCAATCAATCAGCCAACGATACTCTCTCAGCAGGGTTATTCTTTTAATTCCACTCTTCTAGGATATATGGCAGCATGGGTTCTATGATGGGTATTTTAGCTGGGATGGCGAATAGTTTTAAAACAGAAGTTGCGTTTTCAGACATCTTGATCGGATTGCGAAAATTGTAATTTTTGTTTCGAAAAAGTAGTTATTGTCAAAAGGTAAAAAAGTGTCTCGTTTTTTTTTTTGTATGTTAATAAAGACTTTAGAAAATGATTTCACTATTTATTTTAAGTGAACAACAGTGTATATAATAAATTTCACAGGTGAATCGCCTTGTGGTACTTCTAAGTACCGAAAGTACACGAATGTTAGATTAAGAATTAATGTTTTTTTCTCGTTCGTGTTGCTTTTTATTGGTTTATTTTGTTGCGTTGTAGTATCATTACTATAGTGTAATAGAAATACGTTTTTTTTTACATTCCTTCTTAGTTTTAACTTATTTATCTTGCTTTTTTTATTGTATTATTTTAACGTTTTCAAAAAATTTTGAACTTGAATCTGAGTTTTTTTTAACCACACAATTAAATCAAATATATCTATTCTTTATTCAAAATTTAACATTTTAATTTCTTTATGTGCAACTGAAATTTAACACTAATCGGAAGTTTCCAAAGCCCAGTCTTTAAGAGGCTTTGGACAGAGCCTACCTTCTGAAAGCAGTGATGATTTTTCAGATGCCCCAACAAATAATGTGCTAGAATTTTCATTAGATTCTTAAGAGCAAGATACTGAACAAGACTCAAGATGTTTGTGTTCAGAAAATATAGCATTTTCTATCCCCAGGATGAAAAACATTCAGTCGAAACCACACTCAAAATGCATAACGTGTAACGAATTTTTGAGTATTAAACACTTAACTGTTTCTTTTTTCTGCCATATTATGTCAATAAATAAGCATATTTTTTATAAGCATTTTTATGATGAAATAAATTATATAAACTCAAATTAGCACTCAGAAATGTTATAAATATTGAATTTAAAGAATTATACTTGTTTTTATTTTCATTGAAAAAACATATTTTCCTTAAAGTTGCTTTTTTCCAAAGAAATATAAGCGAACACACAAAAGAATACTTTACAAAAATGTATTTTAGATTTTAAAAAGATAATATTGTGCTTACAGTCAATTATTCTCTTTAAATTCTCTTTTGTGTGGTAAATTTTAAAACAGTGTGACAAGCATAGTCCAATATCACAATCGGGACGAAAATATTGTGTTTCTTTTTCACCTGTTTTCCCAAATCATTTCTTTTCGAACAACACACAAAACATTGCTTTGTTGATCTCGATTTTTTTATCGGTGAGAGGAATAAATTCTAAAAAGTTTTTTCTTTCAATCGTATGGGACTGGTCAAAATTCCTGATCGTCCGTCCTTTTTTATCATTTACGGCCCCATGTCTTTTAATAAGGCGATCTATACTATCAAGCCTGAAATTCAAATGAGATAATTTTCCTCCCAGTTTCTGATACAAAACGAAAGCATTCCATAATGATGTATCTAAAATATGGAAGAATATTTATTTGCATTATTTCTTGCCTCTGTTTTTTGTTATTGGGTAATTTGTGAGATGCTGATCGATTCTATCTACACCACAAGGGAAGTCCGGTCACAAACTTTCATTACTTCCAGAATCATATACAGAAATTTTAGACTCACTACCTGAGTCAATATCAAAATTATTTTCTGTTACGAGGCTCTCATAATCACTCGTTTTTCTTCCATTTTAAGTTCCAAATTTAAAAGAAACAGTGTTCGTAGTTTGCGTACACCGATCTAGTAAAAAGAAAATTTCCGCCTTATCTAGTCTAAAAAAATGCAGTAAAACCTAACCGAACCGGTTTAGACATTTTTTTTGTAATCCTAACTACTCGATTATTAGAAACATTTGTTAAAAACATTGCACACTAAACGAGCAAAAAATACAGGCAAATCAGAGGATTAGAATAGAAAAAAGTGTTGCCCGAGTACAGCTCGGGCAAATCAGGATAGTGACGTTTCAAGTGCCTGTGAGCGGTGTTCGGACAAAATAGGCAGGTGGTTGATGAAAAGAGAAACTATCTTTCCTTATTATCAAATTAAGTTGATACGTAAAACCTATTTTTATGTGTAAAAAAAGGAAATAAATTTTTAAAATTTTATAATTTATGAAAATAAATATTTTGTGCTGTAAAATTTATTTAACGTTTTTACTAGCTAAAACTCCATTAATAAAATCATACGGTCATTTTGTATTATGAGAATATTTTAAACCTCCGTGTATTGGCAGTACTGTAAAGTACCAATTGAATTAATTAGCTCTAACGGATTAAATTTCCCAAAGATGAGTATTTTATTTATGCATATCCCTTAATTTTCAATGTAGTGATTCAAAAAAAATATTGCATGAAAAAAATTGCAGTAAATTATAATGTGGTAGAAAAAGGGTTGTTATAATAGTTGTCCTGTCCATCACGAAGGAAAGGAAGGAAAGTTGCCAGACACAGGTTGGACTCCTAGAGGTACGCCTGTCGTTGGCCGAAACCTTAAGTACCATAAAGGTGACAATACGATTTAGCTCGGTTCCACCCCAATTTAGAGGGAGAACACCTTGGAGAGGGTCAGGGGCCTCCCACCTCTCTTCCCCTTCCACCAACCTCACGAGAGGCTCTACTATTAGAATACCCCAATGCCGCAAAGACTCTATACATTTGCAAACATTCATGTCTTCTCCGGGATTCGAACCTAAGCCCTACGGCACGGCAATCAGCGTCGCTAATAACTTTTCCGGGTGGTTATCAGAAAAAAGGTTTAAAGGTCATTTCGGAATAAAACGTAGTTTGTTCTGGAGTTCTCTAGTAATTATGATCGATTTTTCTTCTAGCAGGAAACAACCGACGTAAATTTGACATCTTCATAAATTCAAAGTTTGCACAGCAATATAAATCCGTAGTGACAATATTGTATGACCTTATATAGGCTGGAAAGAATCTTCTAGAAGCTACCAAAGCTTTTTTTCGTCAAATAATCATCCCAGACACTTCTGGATTCTTCCAGATGGCTAAATATTTAGCTACTTGGCGACATTTGATGACTAGACTTGTCATCAATTCTGTCACCAAGATCCTTCTTATTCTCTGAAAATTATTGAAAAACAAGTAATATATACAAAAAAAGTTGTCAATTCCAACTTAAATCAACAAAGAAAACATTATTTTAGTTGTTTTTTATTAAATGTTTACATTTAGTATAAACATGTTCATACATATGACAGAATCCCAATATTAAGTGGCAAAATACCTTTTAAATCAACATTAAAAACTTTTTAATAAACATTCTTTAATAAAAATTTAATACAAAGTGTAAAAATTTATCTTAAAACCATTGTAAAAGGAATGCTAACGACTAACTACCATATGATTATTCATGTTAAGTTAAATCTTCATCACAAATTTAACAAAAGCTGTTTAATTCAATGGTGCTGCCCTCTAGACGAATAATACTGATTGAAATATATATTTTAAAGTATGATTAATGATTTTAATTTAATTAATTAAATTTTATTAAGAATTAACATTTGAAAAAGCTGTATTAACATCAAGTGTCATCCACTTTAAGTTTAAAAAATTGTATTTGAACTTGAGTGGATGAATAAAAAGTATTTTATTAACGATTGAAAACTTGAGCAAGATATATATATATATATATATATATATATATATATATATATATATATATATGTAACACATGGTATAGTTCCAAGACCGAAATGTAGGTGCCGCCATTACAGTATTGTCTTGAACCGGAAGTGTGACTGTACGAAACACTGTAGTACCGTCAGAGAGAGTTTGAATCCGGACAAGCGTGCGTTCCCCATTTTCGATGTCCAATCCTGGACTATGTAAACTTTACTTATTTTCACTTATTTTCTCTAAATGTTTGTCTTGTAATTGTCTAAGTGTCTGTTCTTTGTAACTGTGCTATCTTATGTCATTAAATATATTAATTTACCCCGAGATTCTATTAATTACTTTTAGATACCCCAAGTAATGACGTAAGCGGCAGTTACATATATATATATATATATATATACATACATACATATAAGGGGAGTTTGAGCTAATAGTAGGAATTAAAATATTCCTTCTTGGCCTACAAGTGATCGTTGCAACCACAATATCTTTTCGACCGAGAACGAACAAATTCCAAAATTGCCATAACAACATAATAGAAATAGAATTTTCAAGGTTTTCTAGAAAAATAGGAATTGAGCTAGGATTTTGAATACAAAAAGAAGAATCCATTTTGAGAAAAAGCCATCACAATTAAAATGAAGAGCTTTCGGAAAATACTATGTTTCTTGACATAAAAACACAGTTAAAATTCAATAATTTTTTCAGCATATGATAATAACTACTTTCAGAGTCCTTTTTGTGAAGCCAAATCCCGTTTTCCTAAATTTGACTTTGTATTCTTCAACGCAGAATACTTTTATTGATAGATACCCTAAATGAAACTTTTCCCCAATTTTTCTTGGTTTTTCCATGCAGCAGCCTTGCTTATTTTTGATTTATTGATATTCGCGTACAATATGTAAAATGCCCACATTCATTAAAAAAAAAATTTTAAAGTATTTTTGTGATTGACTTAACGGTTCTTTTGTGGATTTTTTTTTTAGATCGATAAAAATGTATTTGACAGTATTTTTAAAAATCGGAGAAGCAATGTTATTTCTAACGAAGTCTTTATTATTTTTCTTTTTCTTCCAGATGTACTTTACTTCAATGAAATAAATATAAAGGTCCAGAATTAAGATGGTAACTACAGAAATTCCATATAGAACTATCATTGTGTTCACGAACTTACAAGGGCTGGTAGATTGATTTTTTTAAAATAAATGGCGCGCTTACAAGCAACAGGGTGAGCAATTAACGACTAACCTCGTAATTCGAAACTATGGTCAAGTGATGAGGGTGACACCTGAAGTGGAGCCTAACTTTCAAAACTTCCACACCACGTCAACTTGAAGCCTCGACAAGTTTAACGTGATTCAGCCTAGCGGATTTTCAGTGGAGACAAAATTATGGAATTTAATGCAATGCTGACAGCACTTCGGTAGTACATTATTCTCTAATTCTCAACATTCCCCCATGGGAAAAAGTTTTAAGGCCTATTAGGTTAATGTTGCAGCACCCCCTCATCATGTAGCCGCAGTAGCGAAGTGGCCAGTCGCGTAACGGAGAATATCAGGGTCTGCAAAGGTCAGGTGTGTTTCATTTAGTATTTTAAAAATTGGTTAAATAAGTACTTTGCATCAATCAGGCTTTGAACCCCTCTAGAATCCTGTCCCTTCCTTACGATGCAGGGGTTGTGAGGGTGTACGTTACCACTGGAAGTGAACAAGGTTGAGAATTCATGGCTAGCACTATTTTTATCGTAGCCATAGGTTAGTCGAGGCTTAAAGTCCTCGCGTTGCTGGGGAGTACAAGTTTGGAGGTAATTTTTGTTAAAATTTCTCTCCTCTGATATATTAAAACATGAATAAATCCACTTATAAATTAAATATTTAAAAAATCCTGGTTCAAACTCTTTACAGAAGTCATAGCAAAGCTCTTTCCATCAAAGGAGAATGTTTGAAAATACGTCATTCACCAAAAAATTGCATTCACGTGCATTACTAAAAAATTGCATTTAAATAATATTTTTAGCGTAATAATTTTCTTAAAAATCTTTTTAATGTGTGAATATTCTCTTTTCAGTGACGCTAAATATCAAACAAATTACTCATTTTTGCCCTTTTGCATAATCACGGTTCCGAACGTCGTCAGTAACCTTAAATTCTGAAACACTCCTCTTGCTTACGTGTTGTTGGGAAGAAATTTAGGAAACTCCAGCGTTATGGTAAATTTTTAAATAATTTTAGAATTTTTACTAAAAATCATTTAATTGCTATATCATTATATTTTACGCAGAAACGTGAGCTTAATTCAGATATATCTATATACACTTTCTGTTCCAGCACGTGCAGTCTCAAACAGCGCAATCTCTTTTTGCCGTTTGAGAACCGAATGTCAGCACAAAATAAGATTGTGGTTAATCTAAAATGTGTATTAAGCGGCGAGCTATGTAGCAAAAAAAGAAGAAAATGGAATTGCCAAATTCATTCCGTGTAATTTAACAAGCCGTTTTAAAACTGTTTTTAGATTTTTCATCTTTTTTCGAGGAGCTGATTATGCACGGTTTATTTCACAATATCTGATTTATTCCTGAGTATTTTTATATAAGCAGTTTCTAAGACAGATACGTCAGCGCTGAACATGTTTTTTTTAAGTGTGCAAGAATAATGTGGTCTGGTTTCACTAAGTAAACGTCTCCAATATTTTTAGAGCTCGTGGCAACAGTCTGAAGGTAATTTAATTACAAAAAAAGCATCTTAGAAAGAAACAAATTCACTGTGGTGATGGTGAAATTGTTTTTGAAAAATGTAGGTATAGATTAAAATTATAAAATAATAGACGAATGAGTAGTGTGAAGGTTTGCTAGTTTTATTTTTTCAACGATTTAAATGACAGAATGTGCTAAAAGTTTAATTCGATTTAGTTTCTAAGACCTCACGTTGCGTAAGTTTGGAGAAGAAAGTACCAACTGAAATAACGCCCTCATTATTTGCTGAAAGTTCAAAATGACAGGATTCAATGAGCAATTCTGGATTAAATTTGTCTGCAAAATTCCTTCCCCCCCCCCCTTCAAAATGTGATTTCCTAAAAAAGGAACTGGGGCTTCCTAGAAGGTTCCTGATGTTTAACAATGAATTTTCATGGCTTGAATGGAAAAATAAAATAGTTTTCTGAAAAGGCAGAATAAATTAAACTAGTGCTTCTCAAGCTTTCAATATTTGCGATCCAATATTCAATCATAATTTTCATCGCGCCTCCCTCTCACATACAATAGCAATGTATTGAATTCAATAATAATATTCTTGACGCTAAAGCTACAATACAATTTCAACCTCTTAAAGTTCACCGGCGTATATAAACGTCTCGCTCAGCCAGTGCACTAATTGCCCCATACGTATATATACGCTATCCCGAAGTACGATCTTTTATGTGTACTGCTATCTATAAAAAATTTTCGAAGGCGTTGGAATGCAAGAAAAGGACTTTAACAGTGTTTACAACAAATTTATAGCCACCCTTCCGGTATAGTGGTTAGCGACGCTGACTGCGGTGCCGTAGGGCCTGGGTTCGAATCCCGGAGAAAGCATGGATGTTTGTAAATGTATAGTGCCCTTCGCGGCAAAGGGGTACTCTAAATAGCCGCCGAGCCGAAAGTCCTCTCGTGAGGTTGGTAGAAGAAGAAGAGAGTTGGGAGGCAACTGACCACCCCCAGGGTATTCTCCCTCAAAATTGGGGTGAATCTGAGCAAAATCGTACTGTCATCTGCATGGTGCTCAAAGCTAAGGCCAACGACAGGCATAAAATACTACCCCTTAGCCGCGATGAATTTCGTGGACCTTGATCTGATGTTGCAGTCGATCAGGTGGCATAAGCAACAACACAGCAGATTTATTTATTTCAGAGAATTTACTTATTTATTCCTTTTCTGCCTTGTCCGCAATACACCACATACGCTCGCCTGCGTGTTAAACGGTGGAATCGGGAGCGAATCGAGTAATTTTCGATCGGCATTTAAGGATTAATATAAACCATACAAATTATCGCGAAAAGTGTTAATTTTTGTATATAATTTAATATATGACAAGCCCATGGAGTCATTGCTAATTTTTTAACTTGTTCTGAACTTAGCATTATTGAATTAATTATGAAAGACATTGCGCAGTACTGATATATTTATAAGTGTATTATATCAGTGTAATGTGTATTTTGTTTTTTATAATGCAGAATGTATTTTGTTTGTTTACTTTGAGGACAATAATAATTTTTCAAAAGATCTTTTGTTTTCGACTTCCCATTAGGCTAGCATCCCCCCGGGGGGGGGGAGGTGCACGCCATAGTTGGAAGAACGCTGAATTAAAAGCTTTAAAAAATGTCGTTTATGAATAATATACATATTTTTCAATGCAACATGTCTTACAGATATCAGTAGTATAAATAACAGACATAAAAAAATTAAAAATAAATAATTATTCAAAAAGTTAACAGGTTCTTAAGATCCCCCTCCCCTTTAAGTACCTTAAATGGAAATAAGGCTCAAAATCTTAAGCATTTATGGAGCAAAATGGAGAAAATACATCTACTTCTAGAGGGGTTTTTTTACGCGGGCTTTGTGATGGGCTTTATGCTGAAAGTGCATGTACTTCTAGAAGAATTTTTAATGGGCTTTGTGATAATCTTTGCGTTATCAGCACACACTTTTCTGAAAATAGAATTTTGACGAAGGAAAGAAAAGGAGTTTTGTTCCGAATTTATAACAAACTTTCCTTTACTGCGTATAATTTTTATGTTTAAAATAAATTTAGGTAAAAAATCTATTGGTTTATTTAGTATGGTATTAAACTTAACAACCTAAAATGGAATTTTTAGTTTAATATTTCAGATTTATTACTTTCTCTGTGTCTTGATAATAAAAGGAAAGTCAATACTAAATACGAAAACATTTTTTTGAAAAAATGGAGGTATGGGGATTTTTTTGTGGTTTTTAGATTTGTTTAGTACATTTTAAGAAAAATAGGCTAAAATCAAAAAGATAAAAAGAAATTATTTTTCTAAAATGGGAAAAAATGGGTAAAAATTTACAAAAAATAACATAAACGGGGCCCATTCTGTACCAAAAGTGAATGAACAAATTTTCAATTTTTCAATTCTGATGTGTTGTTGCTATGTTATTCATTTTGAAATAACCATAGGATAAGAGATATTTTAAATTTACAAAAACTATAGCATGTTATCTTACCTATTTTATGAAATTGCGTAAAAAAAACAATGATTATATTCACATAAGGGACTGTAAATTTTGTAATAAAACAGGGACCGATAAATCTGAAGGTTAAAACACTTCTACTATTATACAGAATTTGCACAGAAAATTTCAAATAATTATTTTCAAATTTTTTTTTAACAATCGCTTATTTCGTTTGAACATTTAAAACAAAAACATCTTTCTTAAAGTAATGTCATTTGCTTTTACCAAAACACTTGTAGTTTTTGTTCTAGCAACAGAAAATAAGAAACTTGGTATTTTTATAAATTTAATAAGATGGCTTGTAAAATAAAATCATAAGAAAATATGTCAATTTTTGGCAAAATTCACAATTTTAGGGTAGTCGGATACCTTAAAGGGGAATTACTGATCAAACACAAAATTACAAAGCCTTCCATCAAAATCTATGTTTCATGATATCTGTCATTTGTTTTGATATATCTCTCAATTTTTAGGCTAACTTATTAATTATAACTATTTTCCTAATTCCCTCCGCTGATAGAAATTTCTGTTTTATTTCAGTTTAAATTCAACTCACTGAGAAAAAAGCAAAATGTAAAAAGAGTTTTCAAGCAATGATACTTGTTTAAATTACCCGATTCGCATACACATACACAAAATCACCCAAAAAGTTGCTGAAAAGTGAAAAGTGCAATTACATTAGCTTCAAAGCACTTTTAACTGCAACGAAATGACCTTGTAAAAATTTAGAAACGTGCTCACGAAAATAATTGTCAAGATTACTTTAATGCTAATGCTGATTCTTTGAAACACTAAACTGTAGTTCCAAAGATTATGGAGTGGATAATTTTTTCCACTCCATAATCTTGTGTAATTTTGTCTGAATTACATATACATCCTCTATGCAAAAACTGAAGATCAGAAACTCACAGCATTGCTATTCCTAGATCTGCATTTTTACCTTATTTCGATAAAAGAATTAATAAAGGGATTTTCAAACATCATCCACTCTTTTTCTTACAGAAAATAAAGAGTTTGGACTTTCAAATTATATTCATAATGAACACATTTAAACACTTAAAATAAAAATTAGGAGTAATATTTTTAATGAATTGTTCTATTTAATCTAGTTTTTTGGTAATGTATATTGTGTGTTCTGCTTTTATTTTCTTTTGATATTATTTTGAGAAGTTAAAATCATCAACTGCTATTGTTATTATCGTACAGAGAGTTTCGAACCTATATTCCAATACCGATCAAACTGTTTTTATTTCGTAGGTAAATTTAGAATTTTTTAGTTTCTGTATTTGTATACTTCGAATATAAACCTGCAACAGATATGTTCCCAACTTGTTTTGAACTGGCGCCCCTTTTTCTAGTGAATATTTCGATAACGCCTCCTCCCACTCTAGAGAAATAAGAGTGTACATAATGCATAATAGAAAAAAGAATGATAAATTTTTAAAAAAATATTTTATTACAAATAGAATATATTTTTTAATTTAATTTTTTCAAAGCCCCAATTTTTTTACTTGCGAATTTGAAATAGCTATTGCCACAAATATATTTAAATGTATTATATATTTTAGTCATAGATAGGATATTGTTGGAATCGAAACGCAACTGAATTTCTTCTTCGTTTAAGAGTGGAATAAAAGTGTTTTAGCTTACTGTTATAAAGACAGGCAGGAGTTTTTATTACACGAAGCAATTCAAAATAAACTATATTGTTTTCAAAATAAGTAAAATTGATAGTTTCAGTCTTTAAAGAATCACACGTTAATTCCTGGTTAACAAATTTAATTACCTTTAATGATAATATACGTAATGAAATGCAATGGACGAAACATTTTTCTTACTGCTCTCAAAGACAACACTTGCACTACAGAAATTAAAATGCACTATATCATTCAATTTAATGTAGGTCTACCGAAATATGTAAAATTTCGTACACGGGATATAAAAATGATTTAAATACATAATACATACATATAAACAGTATTAAAGTTTACTTTTGTTAGTACATAATCAGCGTGTTTTTCTAGTCTTTTTTTGACTATATTTGGTTAATCTGCCCAAGCCCCTCCGTACCATCTCAACACTCTCTAATTTTCTCTGGGTCTTTTACTGCCCCCCTGAAAGTCTCAAACGCCCACAAGGGGGCGTTATCGCCGACGTTGAGGACCTATGCTGTAACAGAATGTATAGCTTACACGTCTCCCAGTTTTATTTACAAACTGTCCCATATTTATCTAAGCTATTTTCTTTCTGAAAGTAAACTAACGCTGCTGATTTTTCGAAAGTCAAATATTCCATGCTTAGATATTTTTTAAAATTCTCAGTTTTAATTTGGCTGTTTAAATAAAAGTTTGATATATTCTTGTAACTTTTTTTAAAAAAGATTTACAATTTGAATTCCGCTACACGAAACCAAATCTATATATTTCGCATATTTTGATAAAGTAAAAATGTAAAGTCGAATCACAGCAGATCTGGCGAAATTGCGGAGATGAATCTGTAGATCGGAGAGCGTTGACAACGCGTAGCTTGCCTCCATTGTTTTTGGAACCGTGAAATAATTTTCAGTCATTTTCCTCCTTGCGACAGAGCGAAAATTGTCGTGAGACAAGGGTTGGAAATTTAGGTTATGGCATTATGTAAATAATTATGCTTGACCATTGGTTAAGCATGACTCTTGTATTACGATATAGTATTTACTCGAGAAAGAAAGATTAGAATAGAATAGAAGTGAGATAACATTTCTTTTTCCACTAAGGCTCAAGGTATGACCTTTACACAGGGACGTCTTAAGGCATGGACCAACTGGCCCCGGGACCAGGACCTCGCCTTCGGGGGGGGGGGTCTCCTTTCGTTCTCGACTCTGTCTTATTAACGTCATGATCCGGATAGTTTGAAAAGTCAAATATTACACCGGTACATATTATTAAAAAAAAAATGGGGAATTTCAAACTGCATGTCAACTGGCAAAAGTGGTAGGACTGTATTATTATGTGATGACTGTTGTCCACGTATAGGCCTAAATACAATACCATAAACAATCATTCAAGTCATTTAGTTGAAATGCAGCCATCGGTCGAGCCGGTTTGTGCCTAGGTTTTTGAGATTGTGAGTCCTGCTCATTTATTTGTTTCAAATTATCGTTTGAACGAGTATTTGACAATGCATGCTATATACTGTCTATTTTTAAAGATCTCAGGTAGGCCTACTTTTGCATAGGGGCCCAGGGCCTCAAATAAGATTCATCTGAGCCCAGGGCCTCAAAGTGTCTTAAGACGTCCCTGCCTTTACAAGATCTTCTCGTAAGAATACTAGATAGTTGGATCCAACAACCAGTGGCCAGTGAGTGAACCGTTCATTACCTTTTGAGCAGTAATGAATTAAAATGTCGTGAAGCCCTAAGCCACTATGTAAGAGTAGGCCTTACCTGCGGTACTTTTAAATAGACAGCATATAGCATATGTCCTCAAATACTTGTACAAAGGGTAACCTGTAACAAATAAATGTGATGATTACAAATGTGTAAAATCACAATCACACAAACAGACTTAACCGGCTGCCACCTTTTACTTAAATTTTTGATTGTGATGGTAGTCCTAGACCAAAACACGGATATGACATAACAACGCAATCTTTTCACTGTGGCCAGTACGCATATAGCTCGAAATTAGCAATTTTTGGAGCATATGTTTGGAAATAACATTGATGATTATAAAGTTTTATTCAGAACCTTTTTATCGAAGCCGTTGAAAACGAGACGAGATTCGGGTCCAGATGGCCCACGCTTTGAAATCTTCCCTCCTCCTTTTTCAAAATTCTCTCTAGCTTTGAAAATAAGTGTCAAAATTCCCAAAAGGACGTAGCAATCCAGTTGATTGTCTTGATAATCATCTCTCTAAAATATATATAGGCCATTGGGGAAATTTCGTGATTTCGAATTATAATCAAGTGGTGATAACGACAACTTAGCTCTGAAACTTTCTCATCTCGCTACATTACTAGAAAATTTAATTCGAAACTCAATTTAATTAGAAGTGCAGCAGCATCCATTATTACGCATAAAGGCCAGCGAAACATTCGACAATGCTGCTGAATCTAGGACCTATTGTGATCTGTTTTATAAGTTCATACTGTAAACTGCGTCTGTGCTAGTATACTTTGAACTTTGCATACAATTGCATATTGTATGAACTGTGTCTATAACTACCTACTGTGAACTGTGTCTGCAATTGTATATTGTGAAGAGCTATCCAAAACTATCGATTTCCTCACTTTGGTATAGTGTGGAAGTTTGGAGAGTAGTCAATTCAGGTATGTCTTTAATAAACAATTAATCCAACCAACACCATTCGCCAGCTCAATGGAATCTAGAAATTTATAATGAACTGACTCACATATAATTCGTCATTTCCGATTTGAAGTCATTAGCATGGTCACTTAAAGCCTTATAACACACGCATCTTTGGAACAACCATTTCGCGAAATTTTAGAGAAGCTGTAAGGATGAAGGGTTACCGTAAACAAAACGATATGTTCTGACGTCAGCTGCGCCCTATCTTTGCATTGAAAAATTACTCGCCGATTTTTCTGCTTCGGAAAACGAACATCCAGTATTATTTCCTTTGTTTCGCTCCTTCTTTGGTTGACGGTCGTAAACAAAAATCGAGCACCATTCTGTTTAAAATATTATATACCATAAAAATATCATACGACATTTCTGGTGCGTTCGACAAAGCCGAGGCTGCCATCTTTATCACCATCTTGTTTATGAAGCAGGGAGACGAAGAATTGCATTGGCTGGAATTTTAAGCAATTTTTATTTCTTTCAGCGCACTGGGAAAAAGTTGTTCTGAGCCGTTGTTATGGCAACTAGGTAGAAATTACTCAAAATGGTGGTTTCAAGGAAAATTGCCCCAAATACGTATACGTGTGATAAGGCCTGAAGAAGCGATACAATGGCTATTGGCAATGAACCTCGCAATTTGAACAACTGTCACGAAACGAGGATGACTCATGAAAGCTGTGGAGACTCCTTATTCAAACTCTCACATTACACCAATGTGAAGATGTAATAAACAGCAGCCTCTCTGCATGGCGGTCTTTAGAGGCATTAGGCTTAAAACCCTCTATTCCCGCCAATTCCCGCCAAAAGTCCATTACCGTGATCACTACGTTACCGCTCCCACTCTAGCCTATATGAAACAAATTTTGTAATATATTTGTAAATTGCATCGAGACCTAAGAACATACATACCTCGGGGGGGGGGGGAATACCCTTGAGGGTAATCGAAAATAAAAGGATTTCATTCATTAAATATTTCATTTTATTTTATGTCGCCCTACTCCATAGCTGTGTTCGAGGCCTCATAATCCTGAAGACGACTCTGATAAAATCTACGATGCATCTACATATACAGATTCTTTGAATAGACCTTGAGCATTTTATTTGTACACATATACGGGATATGTACGTCATACCTTACAATCATTAGACAGCAAGGCCTTCAGTGAATTCAATACACCATCGACATTCGGTACTTAAATATTTATTGAATGGTCTGCAAACTGCACGCGCAGACTCTTTTTCAATGGAGTTGTATTTAATTTATTGTAACAAAATCAACAAAAAGGGGAATAATGGCACAGTAAGCGTTTTCTTGGTGACCTCCATTAATGGACCTGGTGGAGAATGCCTCGCAAGGCACCTGTTGCGCATTTCAGAGATTCAGAGTAGTAACAGTTTTCCCAGAATGAAATTGATTTTAATTTTTCTGAACATAATGGATTCTTTCGGTAGTAGAAAGATGAGTAATGTATTACTAACCCCTTAACTTCCGTGTGTGTGTGTGTGTGGTGTGTGTGTGTGTGTGTGTGTGTGTGTGAAAGTTACGAAATTCACCCCCCCCCCTCTCCCAGTGCCACCGTTTTTTCTACAGGCGCGCGTTGTTTAGGAGACAGGGTACGATTTACGCAAAATTTTTTTAATTTGATAATTTTCATAATTTTTTTAGTTGCTTCCTATGTGTATGTATGATGCAAAGCATGTTTTGTGCTCAAAATTTCATAAAAAGCTAACCATTTACTTTTTTAAGGGAAAAACTTGAAACTTATGAAATGATTTTAAAATGCTACTCCTCCTACAAAAATTGACGTACATGTATGAAATTTGATTTACAAGTACTTCAAACTATGTATAACAAAAGGTGGTTCGGGTTTTACGATAATATGATTGGTATTAATTACAATTTATCTTTTTATGATTGCTTATTGAAAGTTCCTTAAAAAATGCGTAAATTCTAAATTCAATTATTTTTTAAAAAAATAAGTATCGCTTTGATTGAAAAAAGCATACCAACTTTTGTTCCATGTATTATTAGCAACAAGTGAAAAAGATTTCCAGGTATTAGGCACAATAGAAAAAAAGTTTTAGACAAACTAGTTATTTTATCTTTTTCCGAGATAAGTCCGTTTAAAGTTTTGATTTGTCATTGGAATGTGAATAAAAACGAACGTAACAGTTAACATAGTTCTGCATTTTTTAAATTTAGAGCTTTCAAATTTTGTGAATTTATAGAAAAGTATATAAAAAATAATTTAGGCCCAAAAAATTAAATTTGATTTTTTTGACCGATGTTTGTCAATTGAATCGTACTGTTTAATTGAATCGTAAGCAGTTTATTGGGGGGAAAGAAAAGGCATGTTTCACCTAAAAATTGTTTACTTTCACTTTAAAAAAGAAAGAAAATTAAAGGATAAAACAATAAAATGAAAATGGAACATTTAATCTCTACAGTTACAATATAATAAAAAAAATAATAAAGTATATTTATCTGTGTTTTGTGAAATATATCCTGAAACCGGTGGATCACATCAACCAGCATCCCTTTCATTGCATTCGTACAAAAAATTAAAAAAACTCCTATTTCGCACGGTAAGCAAAAAATCACAGCAAATGAAGAATAGAAACTCAAACGAAAAAACATGAAAAACTGCTTAGCTATGAATTTCATCGTTCCTGGAATGTACCCTTTGTGACGGATCTTTATGCGACCTTCACACTAATCCTCTTGGGGGAATCTTTGGGTTAGCATTCGCATTAATTCGCAGCCATCCCTCTCAAGAAGAAACCCTGATATGTGGAGATTAGTTTGTCTATATAAATTCAAGGTTTTGTAATTGTAAGAGAGAAGGAGCGGAGAAACTGGTGCGGCGTAACTGGAGCGAGATTTAATTGATTTTCACAACTTGAGTTAAGTGCGGAGTTTGCCATTATACTAAATTAGTGGATTGGGGAATTTATAGTCTAAGATAGATTAGGTTAAATTACACTGATTACTTGCTTGTTCACTTAGGTTCATTGCTTTCTTAAAATCACTCCTAGGGCATCCTCTTGTGGTTTAACTTGTGGGTGATTAGTGTGCTTGAACACTAATAAAATAATAGTTATTATGGAAGTTTCTGGTCATACTTTGTTTCCCCCACACCCTTAAGTAGGCAGGAAGGTGAGGGGGCGACTTCAACGGGAAGTCGCTCACATCTTTTAAATCCCATCTTTAACTCTTCTCCGAAATAAGTAAATTCTTTAGACTGCTAATGACGCTGCCAATGTCATTTTATTGTATTCCAAAGCCGTGGGACTAGTTATAAACAGAGTAGCACAATACAAAAAGTCCTTTTGGAAGGACGAGTATACACGTCCGGGGCACTAAACGCACCAGCTCAGCAGGACGTGTATACATGCCCGTGACACTTAAGGGTTTATGTACAATTATTATGCCTTTAAGTTTAGTGTAACTTAGTAGAATACCTAAAAGTGTCATCTGTTCCTTTCTTACTCCTTCCCCTTTCCGGAAAATACAACTGCAATAGTTGATTGATCATGATCACGAACTCGTGGCTGGTTTTGTCGAGCCATAGGAGGGGGGGAATCCTGGTCCCACTGAAGATCCTGTGGCCACGGTAGCCGAGTGGTCAAGGTCGCGATATCGCGGTCAGCATTCTCGAGTATCGAGATTGAAATTTAGTACTACTGAAAGTCCGCCATCAGTAGCGTAACGGAGAATATTAGCCCCCCCCCCCAGAAGCCTGAGCCTTCACGCTATGCGGGGATGTAGGCAATGCCACTGTCCGCCACTGTAGAGGGGCTAATGCTCGTTAAATCTGCCAATGCCAGTAGCGACGTGTGGTGAGCTACGTGAGAGTTGTAACTCCATTCATCTAAGAAATATAATTGCTTTGCTTCTAATAATATAAAATTTGCAACTGTGGATGTCCCCTTTGCTGCAAAAAAAAAAAATCTATATTCAAAAATCCTTATTCCGCATAAACAATCTTTTTACACCTTGAAAATAATTGAATAATTTCAAATTAGTTTTGAGAATGAGTTGAGATAGATTTTGTTGTTGTTTCTAATGCCACATGTCTGACGGTGTCAGATCGAGGCCCGCGAAATTCATCGGGGAAAGGGGCTAGGTGTACGCCTGTCGTTAGCATTTAGCTTTGAGCACCGTGCAGGTAACTGTACGATTTGGATAGGTTCATACATGATAGATGGCGACACCACCTACCTCCACCTCCACCTCCACAACATAGGCATGGAACTGGAGGGAAGAGAAATATTCCCTGCGCCCGTGGTTGCTGCTACGACCACCCACAAGACTTTCGGACCCACTGATTTAACGAGTACGTACTCCATGTGTACTCGGAGGGTATTTGGTAACATAGGGCATCAAACCCAGGCCTCCCGGTCTGGCGTCTGATACTCTAACCACTAGGCTATCCACGGCCCCAGTTAAAATAGAAAAGAACCCCTATCCCCATGAAAAATTTCTTGTTACACCTTAGTCGAGCCTCAAAGTTTTTACGTTGGCCTGCTACAGAAATTTAGAAAGAGAAGTTCCAGCTCGGGTGTTATCTCCATTCCTTTCATGTAGTTCAAATAGTAGTTTGGTGTAGTTCCAATAGCCCCATATAGTCTCTAGGCAAGATGTTAATAAACAACCAATCAATAATATAACCTAAAAATTGGAAAAGGTGGGATGAGTGAGAGTGTATTAACGTCACACTCCAAAGCAACTCGTTGGTGTGGTGTGGTCGTCCGGAGAAGGGGGGCAGGGTTCCAGCTCAGGTATCATCCTCGTTATTTGACCATGGTTCAAAATGACGAGGTCCGTCACCAAAAGCCCGCCATCGTGTTACTAAACAGTGCGACGTTAATATTCAGTCAAATCAAATCAAATCAAAGCAACTCGAGATCTTTACTTTACTTTACTTACTCGGGAGAATCAAGCCCACCCAAGGGGTTTCGAGCTGTGGATCGACCCTCCGAGATGTAACTTTATTAAAGAAAACAAAAAAGTGTACAAAGTGGTACCGAAGGAGGGACCCTCCCCACAAAATTCTTGAGAAAAGGGGGGAAATACAGATGGAAAGCTTTACAATTTTGTATAACATCAACTCGAGATCTGTTGGCAACGGACCTAGTAGTTTTGAACCATGACCAAGTGAAGAGGACGACTCCTCAGCTGGCACTCTCCAAATTTCCACACCACGCCAATGGAAGTACATTGAGCCTCGATAAATTTAACGTGCATCAGTTCTCTACACTGTGGGTCTTCAGTGGCACTAGGTCTCGAACTCATGACACACCAGCTACGAGTTCGTGACCATAACCATTAGGCTAACACAGCCACGAAAAAGGGGGAGGGGGAAGAGGGGCTTATGACAAATATTTTCTGGGGTGCATATTTAAAAATGATAGGGCTTTAAATGGATTACATGGGGCATTCGAATAGATTATGTATAATTTCTATCAATAAATCTGCATACAGTATGTGTGCTTAAACTCTGAAAGGACCGACAAAGCTGCTGTCGTCGCGCATTATGCACCTTTGTGGGTTAGTGTTGTTCTCTAACAAACAGTTCCTTTTTACCAGTCTCACGCGATGCTGCCATTAACAGAAGCCAAATTCATTGCCTTTTGAAAGGACGGAAGTCTGTTACGAAGGGGAAAAACTGTCCCCCCCCTTAACAGAAATCAGTCTAAAGGATGGCCGTGACTCTATCGATTCTATCTCACTGTTTGGCCTTCATACTTCCCCCCTGTCGCCATTCAGAGGATTGTTTGGCCGGCCTCGCGGTGGGCGGGAGGAGACAATGGCCAACAATTAAGAGGAAGTGAATCTTGGAATGGAGGTACGGAGAGGAATAACTGCTCGTTTGCGCATGCGGGAATATGCCACGAAAAGGCTGAAAGTTTAACAATTCAATCCCCATTAGAATTCATTTTCCGGGGGCCGGGGGGGGGGATTTTTCGTTTGAAAAGAGACTATGTTTAAACTGAACCACAAATTGTTTTTAATGGTCATGTAATTTTTCACGTGCATGACAAGATTGGTGAATTTGTAATATAATAAAAAAGGATTGTATATTTTGTGTGTGAGAATAATAATATGTAATGACCTTCAGGCTTAAAAGGTCCGCTATAGCCTAGGGTTCATCGTTATGGACTCGTGGCCGGCATGTCATGAGTTCGAGCCCTGGTGCTTGTTGAGAACCCGCCATGGAGAAGGGCGAAAGCACATTCAATCTTTCAAAGCTCAAATCCCCCCCATTGGTGTGGTAGTTTGGAGAGGAAGATGCCAGCTGTTGCCAATAGCCCTCGAGTTGCTTTATAGTGCGACGTTGATAAAAACTTGCTCACTCTAAGGCTTAAAAAGAATAAAAACAAATTTAAAAAAATACAAGCACAGAAGATACAGGTACGTTATTACTAGAAAAGAGAGGTGTGAAAATATTTATGTACTCAGATGTTAAATTCAATCAATAAGGGACTGAAATATCAGATTAGATTATAAGTCAATATCAGACATTAAACTCAATCGATTCAATAATAATCCGTTTTTAATAATGAACATTTAACGGGAAAAAAATTATTTTTCCAGTGTTATTAGGTTTGGCACCTTCAAGCTGGAAGAGCTACATTCAGAGTAAAGAGATTTAGTGGCGGGGATTAAGCGGGTGTCGGACCTGGCGGCCACCAGGGGCCCCAAGCTTGATGAGTGCAAAGGTCAGCGACAAACCAACCACGCCACCTTGCAACAAGAAATGAAAAGAAAACAAAGATACAATGAAACCGACGCTAGAAATTTATCGAGATGCAACAGAAATCCTAATGTAGAAAAACCTTTGAAAATTTTTTTAACAATACCGATATCGAATGCATCAGGTAAATGATCTTTTTTAGTTTTAAAACATGTTAAAAATAATTTAAGAAGTACTATGGGAGAAAAGACAAATTGAACAACATGGCCATATTATATACAGAATAAAATGTTTTGGACAAAATGGATATGGTAAAAATAATTGATGAATTTTCCAAAGAGAAATCAAACTGTATAGCAATACTGTAAGCCCTTAAGTAAGGTTTTTATTTTTTTTATATACAGTTGAGATTTTTCTTTAGCCGATGGGTTTTATTATAGCAATACATTAAATTTTGAGAATTTAAAGTGAGCGACTCGTTTCACTATTTTAGTTTTTTGACTCTTAAGCCCATGGGCCTCAAACCTTTTACCGCCAGGGGCCTCCAACTACCTTAATCCGCCTCTGCAGAGATTGTAAG
Source organism: Trichonephila clavata (assembly GCA_019973975.1). Classification (NCBI taxonomy): domain Eukaryota; kingdom Metazoa; phylum Arthropoda; class Arachnida; order Araneae; family Nephilidae; genus Trichonephila; species Trichonephila clavata. The sequence continues at coordinate 224,496 of BMAO01032756.1, forward strand.
CAAAAACAAAAGTATCTACTTACATAAGCGTTCAGACACCCTTTGGCAGTAGTTACAAAGAGCATTCGTTAGGGGATTCTTAACAAGATGCTCGCAATAGCTGAGTGTAATGGTCACGAACTCGTGGCTGGCGTTGTTTCCGTCGAAGCGTGGATTCGAATCTTGGTGCCATCATGGAATCGCCACTTAAAGGGGCTTGTAATGAACGGGTTGTCCCATTCATTAGTGTTTTGAGAATTAGAATAAAGATTAGCCTTAGTGCCTGACCCCTAACTTGCTTCGATTCAAAGAACTCTGCCTCGGGTTCCGATCTATTTCTGACCACGGGAAAGTTATTAATCAACGCCTCCTTCAGAAGCGTAAATTCCGTCTCTGCTCCGGTCACAATTGTGTAACCGATTTCCTCGCGAAACAATCTTTCGCTCTCTCTATGAGATGACCTTTTAGGCACACCCAAGCTAAATTTGTGGGTATCCCATAATAATTTAAGTTGTTAGTAATATTTTCTATGAATTTCAGAACATTTTCCTTAATGGAAAAAAAAGTTATAGTAGGACCCTAAAATTTGATCAGGGTTAGGGTTTGTTGGGTACCAATGTAATCAATAGGCTGCCCGTTCATTAGTGTTTGGGAGTTAGAATAAATATCAGCCATAGTCAGAACAATTCTCATTTATTATATATATATTCCTTACTTCATATTTACAACCCAGGGTTGGAAACGCACCTTTAATTAAGTTTAGGGACAAAAGCCAGGTAGAAGATATATTTAATAATTCCTAAGATTCAATAAACTTAAGTTTAGCACTCTTTGATTATTTAAAATCTAAATTACTGTATTTCCATTCTGAGGAATTCGACCTCTGGTCGATATTATTCAATTATAATTTATTGACTCAATTGTCAATTATCGAATCTTTAAATATTAAGCGTCAAGCCGCTCTCGACTAGCTTTTCATTACTTTGCGTTAATCATTAACTTCTATCATCTAACTCCTCTCTCTCGAACCTAAAAGTTAATGCTTAAATATAAACTTTGATTTGCATAAATCGCATCTTCTTCATGGGAAAGTTTTCAATCGAACAATATTTACAGAAATAGTTTTTCCTAACAGTATTAATAGGAGACTTGCGAATAGACCCGACCCGTTAAAGTTTGATGTGCATTTAATCTGTCGAGGGTCAAAATTCTCACGTTGGCGTGGTGGGTAAGTTTGGAGAGGGAAATGCCGACCTCTTCATTTGACCGTGATTCAAAATTAAGAGGTCTGCTATCAATAATCCTCGAGCAGCTTCGTGGTGCCACGTTCTTAAGCAACAAATCAGTGCATAAAGGTTTTTACTTTTCCAGGGTACCGAGTGCTTTTCTGATACCAGATTATAAGGTTCTTCTTTCTGATGAACTGCAGTACCTTGGTTATTTTGTATCTAATGGCTGATTGTTTATTTGCAAAACTAGCAATATTGGTGGTGGACCTCATAATTTAAACCATGGTCGAGTGAAGACGGTGATAAACACCTGAGCTGGCACAACCTCTCCAAACTTTCATACCACACGAAAGTTAGGACTTTGAGCATCGAAAGCTTTAACATGCATCAGCCTCTGTACACAATCTGTCTTTAGTGGCTACAGAGCTCGAACTCTCGACTCGACAGAAACAACACAGGTTACTAGTTAATGACCATGACTACTCAGCGATCACGATCAATTTTTCAATTCTTACTAGTGGCCGTGGTAACCAAGTGATCAAGGTATCGGATCATGGCTAGCGTGTCATGATTTAGAGCCCAGTACCACTGAAGACCCGCCGTGTAGGGGCGCGATGCACGTTAAATCTATCGAGAGCTCAAACATCCTCCCGTTGCTGAGGTGTGATAGTTAGGAGAGGGGTGGGGTGCCAGCTCAGGTGTCGTCTTCGTCACTTGACCATGGTTCAAAATCATGAGGTCCGTCGCCAAAAACACTTCGTGTAACTGAAAAGTGCGACGTTAATATTCACTCACTCACTCACTTGAACCACGATCAAGTGACGGACAACGACACCTGACGAGGACACTCTCCTCTCCTAACCACCACATCACGCCAACAGGAGGTCTGATTCACGACAGATTTAACGTCAATCAGCCACTCCAGACGGTGTGTTTGCATTGGCGGGAAAAATTAAGAGTTGTATTCCAGTCGCACTATGAAACAGCACGAGGATAGACCTTGTATTTTTTTCTCCATCAAAAGACGAGGACGACACTTGAGCTGGCACCCCTTCCCCAAATTGTTACACCATGCCCTCTGTCGAGGACTTTGAGCCTCGACAGATTTCAAGTGTATCAGCTCCTCTACACTGCGGGTTTTCAGTGGCGCTGGGATTCAAACTCATGACACGACCGCCACGAGTTCGTGACCATGATAATGAGGTTACCACGGTCAGCATAAAATGGTTGAATTCATCTATTTTCTAATGATTCTGATCATAGCCAGAAACCGACATTCATCCTGACCAACTGTTGCATCAAGACTTAGTAAGTAAAGTTTGTTTAGAAGTGCAAAGAGAAGTGTGTTATTTCATTCAAGCTTCATGAAATGTGTAAACTTTGTATTAGAGTGTTAAGAAATATTTACTTTAATTTACAAACTGACTCATCAACCGTTCAGAAAGTGAATCGGTTCTGCTGTTTCAGGAAGTATCTGCAACGAGAGAGTCATTGACAGGTACCTGACTCATTCCAACTCATTCCTTCCTCATTCTCGACAATGGGGTCGGACGGATAGGAAACCTTTCTCCGAAAAATTAATATGACGTAACAGGCAATGAGGAAGAGACAGGTGAGAGTGGGGAAATTATGTTTCACTTTTATGTGTGTGCAGAGTGAAATTTTCCTTTATAATCTTGTAACTTCTTTCAAAAGAACGGGTTTGTGTTTTATTCGTTCTGAAGTTCGGTCACTGTTTTCAGTTCGATTTTCATTTGGTGCCCTCAGTGGCGAAACGGGGAATACTAAGGGCCCCCTGCAAAATCAAGTTTGAGGGCCTAAGCCCAAATGCGTATTGGGCGTCACTCAGGCTTAGGGCACCATATAACATCTGGGTCCCCCAGGTATTCTATGGGTACTCTGGTAGAGGGGTGTACGTTACGCCACTGGGTGTCCTAGAGCAGGGGTGGCCAACCTTTTTGGGAAGCGTGTCACAATCTGATACAAAAAAGCTACGCGTGCCACTTCCAACTTTTCCACCAAACTAAAAAATATACAAAAGTGCAAAAAAATGTTACTTGTAGGCTTATTTACACCAAAAACATATTTTTAATTGCAAATTCTATATAGTGAAAATGTAAAAAAATAAATGGTATAACAAATAAAACAAAAGTAGAAACATATTGTATTGTTGATACATTTTTACAGGATCAGTCAGTTAGCTTATGTGTAAAATAAATGTAAGCAACTTGAAAAGTTTATTTTTAAATTATTACTAAGCAATCACTACTTTCTTATAATGTGTCTTTTGAATTTGTAGTTTTTTTTACTAAATCCTCTATATTTGGATTGGTTCGTGAAGATGCTAAAAAAATTATGCGTTTTAGGTGCATATCAGTTTATTTTGAGCGATATTTTGATTTAATTACGTTCATAACAGAAAACATTTCTTCACAAACATATGTTGATCCAAACCTGCAGCAATATCTGACCGCTAAATCATGTAAATTTGGAAAATTGCTTGGTAGAGCAAATTTCCAAAATTCGAAGCAATTCGGATCATTTACGGTTAAAATAATTTCCTTATGTTTGCTTTTCAGATTAATATGGGGCTATAGGTCAATAATTTCAATTTGTGAATGAGATGGGTAGCAATTAATGTCTTGAAGAGAAATCAAAAAAGGATTAGTGAAAAGTCCAGTATTTTTTTATCATCTTTAAAATCCTCAAACCTGGCACTGAAAGAATCCTGCAAAATGGATATTAAATCTTTAAATCTATCATAGTTCGGATCATTACTATCTTTGGCAGATATTTCCTGCATGAATGGAAAATTAGTTAATTTTTCTCTCCAAATCCAGACAAAAAAGCAAAAATTTGTTCACAAAAGAAAATACATGACCAACTAGGGTAAGAAAAATACAATTTTTTTTCCCTGTAATCTTAAATTTAAATTGTTTAAATTTTCCATTATATCGGTAAGAAAAGCTAAATCCCACAGCCAATTTTCACTCATGTGGAGCAAGCATTCACTGGGCAGTTCATCGTTATCTTCCAGATATTCTAAAACACATTCCCTCAAACTCCAAAATCTCGCAAGTGCGCACACTACAATGAAGAAGTAACTCCCCCTTTTCTTCCGTTTCTTCGGGAAAAAGCGTACGAAATCTTTGTTGATTCAGTGCACGAGCTCATATTTTGTTGATACAACGCACCATGGGGCCATCACCGAAAGACAAGTTTAAGTCCTTGACATAAAGAGCTTCTTGAGGAGTAATACAATGATACTTGAAAACTCTCTCTCTCTCTCTTTTCTTCCCAAATAATTTTCAAGCAATACAACAAAACCTTTTAATTTGCCAACCATGCAAGGCGCTCCATCTGTGTGCAAACACTGTCTAATTTTATCCATTCTACTTTGTTAACTTCAATTACATTTTTACGTTTCTTAAAAATATCTTCACCTGTAGTTAAAACTAGTTGGCACAAAACAAGAAGTTCTTCCACAGTATCAAAATTATTGTTCGTATAACGCACAAAGGTGCTTAACTGCGCATTGTCTGTGATATCACAGCTTTCATCCAAAGTTAACGAAAAATATTTGCAATTTCGTAGTCCAGAGACAATTTGCATTTCAACATCCTGGCCCATGTCATCTATACGATGCATGACTGTATTTCTAGACACAAAGCTATTTTATCAACCATATTTTTGACATTTGGATCACCGACATTTTGGGCGAAAATTAAAAGGTTACATTTTATCATCTCCTCTCCGTCAGAATATGGTTTGTTCTTGCGGGCTAACAACAAAAAAAGTTCAAAAGAAGCCTTCACAGTGGTTTCCATTTCGTCATTTTTCTTCTGGAACAAAGATTGTTGACCTGCTAAAGATTTCTTTTTTTATTGATAAATTCCGTTCTCAAATTTGATCCAACAGGATATTTGCTGTTGAAATCACAATGCAGTTGTTTGAAATGACGGTCCAAGTTAAATTCTTTTGGAACTGCTATACAAATTCCACATATCAAACAAACAGGCTTGGAAGCATTTTGAAGTGTAAACAAGTATTGTTCTTCCAAGACAAATTTAAAATCACGTGCTGCAATATGCTCTTCAAAAAAATTTTTTAAGCAACGATGCTCTACACTAAAATCTAAAAACAATTTTAGAAAAGGAAAAAAAGCTTAACGTCTTCCTAAACAGAGTTTATAATCGGCTGAATCTGGCAGGTAGAAACAATTTGCCGATGTTACGCTACAAATTTTCTAGACTCCGAATCCAGCATCTTGATTAGTCATGGATGCAAGTTCTCACTCCCTCTTCTTCATAAAGCGGCTACTTTGTTCAGATAGAGTTACTTCTACCGTATCAACAATTGCTCTCCTAATATATTGCAGAATTACTTCTTGACATAACAGAAATCGTAAATAGACAACACCTTCGGAAAAACATTTTTATCTGACATCACGCTGACAGCCAATAGCTACAAATGCTAAACTTCAGCACTGCAAGGGAAAGCTGAAATTCGAATGGAAATCCGAGATGTTAAAAATTAACCGCCCCCGAGGGAGGGTGACTTTTTGGGCAGATTCGACCGTCCGAGACAGAGAGAATTTATTTGTTTTTAGCCTCACGCTACTCAACACTTTTCTCGGAACTTTAGAATGCCGTGGAATTGTAAGTAAATGAGCAAGATCTCATTTTTGGCGCTATACTGAAGAAAAGAAAAATCTTGCATAGCGCCTTTAAAATCTCATGCAGAAAATTTCTGTTTTTTACATATTATCTTTATGATAATTTTCTATTGTACTTCAAATAATTCAGTAATATTTTCATAAAAGTTTTGTAATTTTTCAATAAGCCTTCGCGTGCCACAGTTACGACTCCCGCGTGCCACAATGTGGCACGCGTGCCGCGGGTTGGCCACCCCTGTCCTAGAGGAAAGGAAAAAATCCGGCAAAGCATTCTTCTTCTTTACATTTTCACCACTTTGTGGCCTCAGTATCCTAATAGTTATTCTCACAGACTCATAGCTGGTGTGTCACGGGTTCGAGTCCTGGTGCTAGTGAAAGTCCGTCGTGTTAGGGGCTGATGCACGAATCCGTCGAGGCTCACAATATTCCTGAAAGCGTAATAATTAAAAAAAGGGAGTGCCAACTTCTTTGTCATCCTCGTCACTTGGCAAGATTCAAAATTTCGAGGTCCGTAGCTACTCTTGGTTACTTAATTTTGAACTCCCTCATTGGATTTGAATTGTGTGGTAATGGTAGCCAAATAGTCCCGGTCGTGAACTCGTTGTTTATGTAGAGTCGTAGATTCAAGCCATGTTGTTATTAAAAACCTACTGATTTAAATATGCTGAGGCTTAAAGTTCCCTCGTTGGTGTGGAAGTTTGGAGAGTGTGGTGGTAACTGAGGTGTTGTCTATGTCACGTTACATTGATTCAAAACCCTGAGATTCGTCTCCAGTAACTTTGTGTTGTTTTGTGTATTTTGTTAATTAATAATCGCAACCCTACTTGAAAGGAAATAATTCGTTCCGATATTCAGAAGTTTCAAAAGGCCGTGATAGCCTAGTGGTCAAGGTAACGGACTCGTGGCTGGCGTATCATGAATTCGAGCCTAATACCACTGAAGACTCATCGTGTAAAGGGGCGATGCATGTTACATATGTCGAGGCTCCAACGTCCTCCCATTGATCAGTGAGTGAGTGAGTGAATATTAACGTCCCACTGTTCAGCTACACGAGGGCTTTTGGGGAAGGTCCGCGTAATTTTGAACCATGGTCAAGTGACGCGGACGACATCTGAGCTGGCACCCCTCTCCTAACTACCACACCAACGGGAGAACGTTTGAGCTCTCGACAGATTTAACGTGCATCGCTCCCCACACGGCGGGTCTTCAGCGGTACTGGGATCGAACTCATGACATGCTAGCCGTGATCCGATACCTAGACCACTTGACTACCGCGGCCACCTCCCATTGAACAGATGTGGAAGTTAGGAGAGGGGTTGCCAGCTGAGGTATCGTCTTCGTCATTTGACCATGGTTCAAAATTACGAGGTCCGTCGCCAATAGCTCTGGTGCAGTTTTGTAGGGCGACGTTAATAAACATTCACTCGAACAAAAAAATGCGAACGGAAACGAATTTTATCCGCTAACAGATTATTGTACAATGGAAGGAAAAGGTGTTGATTCCGACTTTAACTTCTTTGTCCCCTTCCTGAACCACGATTTTAAAGTAATCGTTATGAATATATCATGGCGAACAACTTTCCCTCGCATGCGCAACAGTGCAATATTTACTTCCCCGATTACATAACACCCTACCCTTCGAAAACAATGGTCGAGGAAAAAGAATGAAAGAGTGAATAAGGGTGATGCCACATCCGACGACGACAAACAAAAAAACTCCCCGACTCTCAACCCTCGAAGGCCGACTGGCAAGCTCGGCGCGTGGCTCTACGGCCTTGACATCCCTTACGTGAGTGGAATTAGAAATCGCCCCCCCCCCCCAATTCTCCTTCCGCACGTGGTCGCAAACGACTTCCTCATTAAACATTAAACGCAAAACGGGACTCTCATCAGCGGCCACCGCTCCGTCAACGCTCTCTCGCTGCCAGAACTTTCCGGAGATATATTCGAACGAAAATCGATTTGTTCTTGAAAAAGAAAATATTTTTTTTCCGAACAGGTGAAATGTTTTCCAAGGCTTAACGGCGATGTTCTTCGCAAGGCAAAGAGGGTAAAAGTTACTTAAGTTGTTGTTGCCGTTGTTGTGAGGATTGTTCGTGAAATCGTTATGGGGTTGTGCTGAAGGGAGAGAAAGTACATTCTCTCCCCCCCACCCCACAAACACCATTATTCCCTTTCTTTCGTTACGCCTGAAACGCATAATTCGCGTGCTATTTGCATACAAAAAAAGAAAAAGTAATTTGATTGTTATTACTTTCCAACATTTCTTCAGCAGAAAGAAGTGACAGCGGTAGCCTAGTGGTCAAGGTAACGGACTCCTAGCCGGCGTGTCATGAGTTCGAAGACCCGCTGTGTAGGGGCGCGATGCACGTTAAATCTGTCGAGGCTCAATGTCCTCCCAGTGGTGTGGTGGGGTCGTTAGGAGAAAGGGGTGCCAACTGAGGTGTCGTCCTCGTCACTTGAACATAACGAGTCGTCGCCAAAAGCCCTCATGTAGCTAAAGAGTGTGACTTTAATATTCATTCACTCTCTCACTCCGTAGCAAGAATATTATTCCGTAGTCTCGGAGTGGTCACGGTACCCGAAAGGTCATGGTCATGTTCGTGAACATATGGCCGGCGTTTGCGAGTCACGAATTCAGTCCTCATGTCACTGAAAACCAGCTGTGTGTAGAAAGGTGCATGTTCAATCTATCAATACACAAAATCCTCAAGTTAGCGTGGTGTGGAAGTTGGGAGAATAGGATAGAAGCTCAGATGTCGTCGTCTCTTGAAAAAGGCTCAAAATTATAAGGAACGGCAACCAGTGGCGAACACAAGGGGCGTGATAGATCGCCCCCCATAGCCCTTGATTTTTTTTCTCGATTGATTATAATCCTACGCATACACAGTACGCAACATTTAATTAAGTATTGGTTTTAAAAAATTAATTTTATTAATTAACGCTAATTATTAATTCAACAATTAAGTTTTTACTATTTTTTGTTCCCGAAAAGCGACAGAATCAAAGAATAAGTTGGGCGGCGTATTGGAACATGATACGAAAATGGTCGACTTTCGAGACTGGACAACCCCCTTTGAAAAATTCCTGTGTGCGACATTGCCCCGTCAACATTAACCAAAAATACATTTTTTTTAAATACATAATTCAGAAAAGTTTTGATTTATTCATATTTTAAAAAATATCAGAGTAAAGAAATTTTCATAAAAAATAAAGGTTATTTTTTTACGATTGATGGTAACTGAAAATATTGTGAGTTTTTCAAAATTGCTAGTTCAGACTCTGTAGCCTTAGCTATAAATAAGCAAATTATTATTATTATGGAAGCATTTTAATCACAAAAAGAGAATTTTTGAAAATATGCCATTTCTTCTTCTTCATTAATTGCAAAAAATTGTATTTAAGAAATTTTTTCTTGTCATAATATTTTTTAACAATTTGATGTGTCTATTCTAATTCAAGAAACACTAAATATCAAAGAAGTTATTGATTTATGTGCTTTTGCAAAAAATCAGGGCTCTAAGAATAGTTAGATACCTTAAATAATTAGTTTAATTAATTGTTTTAATTCCTAAGTGCACAGCAAAAATAGCTTTTTATAATAAAATTATGATTAACTCTTACATTTAATTCATGTTTCAAAAAATTGCTAGCTCGCAAATCCATTCTCAGACCAGTTTTATTACTATTTTAATTTTCATATTTAAATCTATAAACACAACTTTCAAAAATCATCACTATTATTATTATCATTTATCTTGTACTTTACACTACTTAAACCTTTCCTTTCGCAAAAATTTCAAAGCCAATTTAAGTCTTAATATTTTATATGGATTCGATTTTTAAATTAAAAAAAAACTATTCCTACTACAATAATTTTAAAAATTCTAAACTTTTGATATCAGTATTAAAACTTTTTATACGTGTAACGAAACGATTATGCAGATACATATATGTATTTATTTTAGGTATATAAATATTGAAATACTAAATGAGTAGCTTACAAAACTTTTAACAGCAAATTTAATACAAATCGAATTATTTTTATTAGAGTCAAACGATTTTATTTACTTGAAATTCAGCCGCCATTTTCAGATAATGAATTAAAGTGATTTTCTGAGATCAAGTTTTTTCACATCTTAATCAGTCGTTATACTCAAGTGTGTTTTTGGTAAAGTGTAATATAATCATATTTAAAAAATTGGCATAAGCAGATATTTGTAAATCCGATAAATCATGATATTCACGCATGGATTTCCCTTCAAAAAAATAAGATAAAACACGGCGAAAGAGATGAAAAGTGTTCTATGTAAATAAGCAGAATAAATTTATATTAAGAACCAATTTCTACAGTAGCATATATTAGTATTTTAATATATTGCACGATTATTTGAAAAGAAAAAAAATGGCCAAGAAAACCTTTGTGTTGCCAGATTCACCATATTGTTTAAGAAAAATATTTTTTAAAAAAAGAAAAAATGACGAGAAAAATGTTGCCATTTAAAAGACTCAAAACTTTGAAAAAGATTAATTTTTTTCTCTATTTTTCGTTTCTAAAAAAATAAAGTAAATATGTATTAGTAAATTTATTTTAGAAAATCTAATTTCTGATACATTTTTAAATTGCTCTATTTCCATTCCTTATTCTGGAACAAAATTGGTTTTCAAATGATAAATAAATATATTTTTTGTTCGACGAAATTAATCTTGTTTGGTAATAATGTTATCGAAACAAATTTACGTAAATGAAATATTTATACGTCAGAATTCGAATACAGCATCTTTACCAGATAAAAAACATCGCTTTCATTCTAAATCTCTTAGGCTTCATTCTAAACTTAAATGCATCAAGATTATTTAAAAAAATTTCATCTAGATTTGGGATGAATAACTCGTATTACCATGTTCAAAAGCACAATAATATCTTATTCTATGCAACCCCCACCCCATCTAAAAATTTAATTTATTTTAAACAAGGATAAGCAGTTTAATAGATAGGTTGGTATGTGTTTTGTTTATTAAACTCGTTTAGTAAAAATAATTTTGAAAATGTGAAAAAAGAAAGATATTTTTAAATAAAGTTAAGAATGATAAGTTTAACTTTTGAATAAAACGAGTTTATAAAATTGTCTAAAGTGTATTAATAAAGGAAGAACCCCAATATTATACGCATTATGCTGAATTGGGTTATTTTAGTATTCATCTCATTTCCCCCCCCCCTCAAAATATTCCCGTATGTATGTTTAAAAATGTCTACAATCAATGTCTCAAATGAAGTAAAAATAAATTTTTAGAATGGAAGATTTACTAAACATTTTAAGATATACCCTTATTGTTAATCTGATAATTGAAAACGACTCAGAATTCTGTCCTATTTTTAGGAAGTATTTCTAAATGTTTTTGAATGCATTAAAAACAAACAAAACCTACAGATGAATCACTTAAGCACACACAAAAAGAATACTTCAGAAAATAAAGTGAAATGGGTAAATAAGTATAAACCTTCTTTACATTTTTTTTCTGTATTTCATCCTATTTTTATAAATGCATAATTAAAATTTGAAAGGTAATTAGCTGCCGTAGGGACTGGGTTCGAATCCCGGAGGAGGCATGGATGTTTGTGTGTTGAAATCCTTTCTTCTGTCTGTGTTGTATACCCCCGTGTTATACATTGCGTGGTGCACGGGGTTTATAAATGTTAAACAAAAAAAACAAAAAAGGCAATTAGCAATTTAATAAAATTAACGTTACATTCACACTATTAAAAAGTAGTTGGCAACCAACCAATGGGCTAAATACGTGTGACGCCTTAGGCACATGATCACAGCAATCACGTGTCTCCAGCCAATCAGTTCAAAAATTCATGTGACGTCATAATTACATGAAAAATGAAATGGGCTGAATTCATGGGACGTCATAACCCCATGATAATGACAATAACGTGTTTCTAGCCAATCAGTTCAAAAACTCACGTGACGTCTTAATCACACGATAAAAACAACTATGTATTTCGAACTAATTAATTCATGCGCTTCGTTGTTGCTAACTTTTGCTCTATCCACAAAACTTTCTCTTAAAAAGTACATATTCAAAAAGTGAATAAGAAAAGATTATTTTTTTAATTTTAGCACATTTTGTGAAGAAGTTCTTTTCATAACATTTGAATATCATTACCCAATTATGAAATTTGAAGTTTCATGTAAAATTTACAAATAGAACAATGAGTACAATTATTATAATGTCTGCTTTTAATTGAGTGAAAACACGTGTTTGTCTGTATCACGTGACTGTCATGAATTTAACCCATTACGTCTTTCCAGTCAATCAGTTCAAAAGCTTCGTTGTTGCCAACTTTTACTTAAAAAGTACATTTTTGTCAGCAATATAATAACGACTATAGATAAACAACATGTGCACTTGATTTAAAAGTTCATTTTAATATAAAATTTTTGACACTCTTAAAATAATAAAAACGTCAAATTGTCTTGAAACTATCGCCAATTGTCGCTAATTTGACTTTTTTTAAATAAAAAAATAATCTCTTTGCGTTTCATTTTCAAAATTATCGCCTGGAATTAAATTTAAGGAAAAACAGCCAATCATATTCTATTTTCTATAAACGACTCATTGTTTGTCAAAGATTGATTATTTTGTTCTAAAAAAAAATAATGTTTTAAGTCATTTCAAAAAAGAATGTTCGAAAAAAATATTTTATAGGGATAATATCCTTGGGGAAAATGAAGTTCTCTTTTCTTCAAATAAAAATAATTATTTACGATTTTTTTTCAAAATATTTATTTTAGTTCGTGCCTGAAGGCTCTATCTTACCATTCGTGATCGTAATGTAAAATCTATGGAATTCTGACTGTTCTTATATATGGAAATATTGTATTTATTTGATAATATTTGTATTGTATGTATTCGTATGTAAGTACTTTTATTGTATTCGTATTGTATTTCGATGAATGTGTATTGTATTATTGCAATAAATATAGCTGGAAAAATAATAAAAACTATAATACGTTTCTGTTTGAGTGTATTTTTTCTTCTAATTTAGAGAAAATATTGTTGAAAGTCGAAAACCTCCATGCTAATAATTAAAATACATGTAACACACACAAAAATATTTGATAAAATCGTACGACTTTTTTCTGGAACAAATAAACTCAATGTGAATTGTAATAAGGAATGGATTTCAGTACTACGTATTAAGAATAATTTAATCAATATCCTCGAAGAATTTCACAGAAATTTACCGCTTTATTCAAAAGGAAATCGCAATTCTTTTTTATCTGAACTGAATACAAAGAATATTATATAATATACAAGAGAGGCTCCTGATGATGGCTTTATTCAATTCAAAATAATTTTTGAATTTGACAGAAGAATGCATGGGGGAGGGGGAAACATTACTATAGAGAGAGAGAGAGAAACAGTACTCAGAAACATTACTATAATTCGAACTTAGTTCGCTTCTCCTCCGAAAAAGTATTTGGACCGGAAAGATCTTTTTTTTTTTTTTTGGCTAAAAAAGAATACTCTTTCACTAATGTTGAGTAAGAGTAACCTTGGCGACATATATCTCAATAAATATCGCCATATTTGGCGACAAAAATAAATGCACCTAGAAAATAGCAGGCGAGTGTATGAGGATCATTTTATGAAATAATTTTCGATGCTCCAAGAAAATTCTTTTCAGCAAATGTAAAGATTACATAGCTAAGCAACATAGGATTCAAACATTTAACAGCGACTATGAATTTCATTTTGCTTGCTGTGGTTTCTACTAATATTTGAGTGAATTTTGAATCTACGCTATTGATATGTGTTAGTTAATCGTTTCCTGTTAGAAAAAGACTTCTGTAATTATGAGAGAGTTCTAGAATTAATTATAATTTTCTCCGAAAGAACTTGCCTGTATACTTTTCAAATTGAAAACCCCTCAGCTATGTAAAAATATTAAAAATAAATTGGGTACTAACGTATTATACCATCGATCCATTTCACAAAATCAAAAGATATCGCCAAATACTATCATCGTTATTATTATTCTGTTTCAACACATGGTTTTCCATTATTGGGTGCATATCGCTGATTTGGCGACATCTTTTGGTTGGAAGAAATGGGTCGACAGTATTATAAGTACCATAAATTGCATATAAATAACATCACATTAAATTAGAATAAAAAAAGTACCTTTAAATTTTGTCTTTTTGATACAGTTTTTGTCCGAGTGGATATTTAGGTACCTATAATGTCACTTTATTGTGAAATTAATCTTAATTAGTAAAAACTATTTATAATGCTTTTACTAATTTTTTAGAAATATATTCTTTAATGTAGTTTCGTGTGAGTGTTTTGAATAAATTCTGTAAGAATAGAAAAATTTCAAAAACGAACATTGTTAGAATTCTGTTTCAAGAATTTTTAAATTGAGTAATTGCACCTGCCAGTTATTTTATACAGCAAATTCATAAACTTTTTTGTTATTCAAAAGAATTTTATCGATTTCCATATCACAATTAACAGCTTAAATATTTATAGCATTTAGAGAAACCATATTAGAACTAAAATATTGGATTAAAAATTTGACGCTTATTAACTTACTATCCAACACAAGGGTGGAAAATTTATCTTAAAAGTTTTTAAGGTAAAATTCTAGTCATAATAATTTTACTTTTAGAAAAATTAAGAAATATTTAAATGATAAAATAAATATATCAAAAATATTTAAGGATTCTTAGCTTACTCTAAAGAAAGGAGAATCATTTATTTTCTCGTACTTTTAAATTTCATGCAATTTAAATTTTGCTTCGTAAAAACTGATATTTGTTGCTACGATGCATTTAGGAACTATTGGGAGAAAAATAATTAGTTTTCGATCGAAAAATTCGATTTTCTGAATTCTACAATGCGTCGCCATTTTTAATAAGAAGAATTAAACCAATTAAAAAAAATATAAAAGAATTTCAAAAGAAAGATATTTTATAAAAAGGACTTGCTCAGATATATTTATACGAAAAGAAAAAAATTAAATAAATGAATGAAGAAGGGTAAAAGTAAAAAGAGAGTTATATCAAGATAAAAATTCTAATATAACAGCCAAAAATTATATTTTTTTTATTCTCCGAGACAGTTCTCTGTACGAATTATGCTGCCAATATTTATGAAGCATTGTGAACTTTCTAAAATTGCTTTGCCAGTTTCCCATTAAAAAATCCATTGTAATTAAAGTTGTACAATTATTTATTTTGTAAGGGGGAAAATATGAATGCGAAATTTGAAAAGTTTAAAAAAAAGTATTATTATTATATTTATATTACCTTTTTAAATTTAAATGTCCTTTCCAATATATTTTCATAATATGCCCTACTATTTAATTCCTTGAAACGTGGAAATAAAATTCTCGATGAAATGTTGATGAAATCTATGATGACATTTTATTCTCATGTCGCCATTTTCCCCTTTCACATAATAAATTTTTTTATTTTTTTTAATAACTAAACAATTGACTTCAATAATAGGAATATAATTATTAGAGATCAAAATGAAAAAGATATAAGAATAATTATTTTCTTGGAGATATGAATTATTTTCAAATATTCAAGTCTTCTTTTCAAATGAAGGAGCCACAACAACTCTCCTATTCCAAATTCAATAAAGTTCTGATGTTGACTCGAATGAAGTTTATAAGAGTGGGGTGTCAACAGAAATGCCCTTGACGAAAGTTTAAAAGTAGGAGATCCGTTGCCAACAACCCTCGGGCATCTTCAAATAAGCCAAATGCAGTGTGGTCACATGACCAATGTAATCGCATGTTTTCCGTTGAATTCAAAGCTGATATTAGATATGTAAATGGGTTTTCACTTGTGAAATCTAGATACAATTTCAGATTTGATAATCGGATAAAGATGTTCCAGAAAAAGATTCTTCAAACAGTTTTTCAAAATAATAACAAAACAAAGACTCCTATATCATATGTGTGTTTTTAAATCAATTGCATTTTCTTTACCAATCAGCATTAGCATTTTCAACAAATATGAAGAGTTTTCTCGAGAGAGTTTCAATAAAAAATCAAAATTTGGCAACAGTGGGACTCATAAGACTTTGGCCGGAAACGCATGACTATGGTGTCATATGAATTTAGCCCATAGCAACGTTTCTAAACAGTCACTATACCAAAATTCAAGAAGCAAGTCGCCCATCCGGTAGAGTGGTTAGCGACATTGACTGCTATGCCGTAGGGCCTGGGTTCGAATCCCGGAGAAGGCATGGATGTTTGTAAATATATAGTGGCATAGGAATACTCTAATTAGCCGTAGGGCCGCAAGTCCTCTCGTGAGGTGGGTGGAAGGGGAAGAGAGGAGGGAGACCCCTGACCACTCCCAGGGTGTTCTTCCTCAAAATTGGAGTGGAACCGAGCCAAATCGTACTGTCACCTGCATGGTGCTCAAAGCTACGGCTAACGACAGGCATACAATATAGCCCGATGCCATGATGAACTTTATGGGCCGCGATCTGACTACGTCAGACAGGTGGCATTAGCAACAAGAACAATAAGCAAACAAATAAAACTTAATATAATTGTTACTTAAACGTATTAGTCTTAATTTAAAAACTTTTATTGTTAACAAATCCGTCTTAATCCGTTTTATATGTTGCATATCAATATATATGGGGTCCAACACTTGCATTTTTAAAAAAATAAATTATTATTTATATGCACAAACTTGCATGTTTTTTTCTTTGTTTAATTTTTTAAAGCACTTAAAGCTGTTTTTAAATAATATTTTACAAAATTATTAATTCATTTCAAGATCTTACTATCAATTTTAGTTAAAATATAAATGTAAATGTAGATAAAATATAAATGACACATACGTCATAAAATATTTTGGAGCAATTGAATCTGAAGTCATATCACATTCCATTATTTCCCGAAAATTTCGTTTGGTAATATTTTAAAACTAATGTTCTTAAATTAATTGCTTTTGTTTTAAAAGTTCATTTAAATAAATATTTACAATATTTTTCTGAGAAATTTTTATGCAAGTGTTTCTAGAAATTGTGTTAAAATATTCAGATCATGTTTTTGTTATTTTTGAACGTAATTTTTATCTCAGATATTATCTTCTGGTGTACATTTTGCATTTTAAGAAGTAATTGTTAATCTCTATTCAGCATCATTTCACGAATTTCTCTGTTGCCACATTTGAAAAGAAATTCCAGTTTCTAAAAAAGATATAATTTTAAAGAATATTTTCCTGTTTTTTTTATCTGAGTCCCTGATCACATACTTTTGCATTATTATTCAACAAAAACAATATTTTACCGAACCATCGATTTTTTTCTTGGACATTTCACAGATTTATTTCTTCGTGACGACATTTAACATTTAAATTTTCTTTTGACGTAGTAAAAACCACCAGAACTTTTTCAAAAACGTGTTCCGATGCCCATTCCTCTGAAGAATCGTGTCTGTCATATATACGTTAACAGGAATTCTATTTCGTGTTCCTTGTTTTCCACGATCCTGTAATATTCCCGATAATTCCACGCACACATCGAGATGAATTATCTAGCACTCTAGAAAAAGAAAGACGAACCTCTGTCAAAACAAGTATTTATCATACAATTGACTGGCCCCTAACTGGCACAATGAACTGGCTTTATTGTTGTCTACCTGCATTAAGTGTTACGGAAAAACGTTAGGCCTATTTTAGTTTCCTCGAAGGATATATTCTTCTCCAGAATTCTGTTCAGAGAAGAAGCTGCTCGCTTTTTCTTGTTGCTCTTGCTCTGATGCCATTCGCTGTTTTCGAAATTCTGTGGATTATGTCGGTTATTAGGCCGAGTTTTATGGTTTAAACCTTTATTTTACACAGTAAAAGGGATTGTAAAATATTCTAACAATAAATTGGAAATATTCTCGGAGTTGCATCTGGTCATCGTCGAATATGTTCCAAAAAAATTGTTTGTGACATGTGTATTGTTCTGTGAATTAATTTCAGAGAAATAATCTTTTATTCAATTATTTTGAATATGTATTTTTGCAACGTATTCATTTACTGTTGTTGAAATGTATGTGAAATATCAACTCTTCAAATTATTAGTAACAATGTCAGGTATTCGTCATAGAATCAAATCACGTAATTTTTGCTCTATTTTGGAAGAATTCATTATCTACGCAATGGATTTCTTACCACCGTAGTAATATCAGCATGATCATTGTTTTATAATCATATAAGCTATGAAAGGAAAAATGCTCTGAAATAATAAAATGATGATTCATTTATAATGATGACTGAAGAAAAAAATATAGCATTATAGAGAAAAAAAAATAGTCCTGCAATGAGAGGGAAAGATCCAAGAGGGAAATACCCAAAAAATAAGGACAACTCAGCATATTTTCAAGGACAAAAAAGAATTGCCATTCGTCATGAAGGAATTTTATATGATCATCAATTATTTTGTATTTTTTTCTCAGTCGTTAAAACATAATATATTGTACCAAAACCGTCTACAGCAGAACTGTAACTTTTGAAACATTTAGTAACTGATTTTTTTTCAACTAAAATATCTAAAAATTCTTAAAAATTGTTCTATAATAATTGCTTATTAATTGTTTGAAATTTAAAATATGCTCCAAAACATTATATTTTGCTTAAAAAACTGCTTAGATATACAATAATTTTTGAATATATATATATATATTATATATATAAGTTTATTTATATATATATTTATTTATATTTATACAAAGTCTTAAATTTATTTTCGGCCGTTTACCGTTTTAAGTGAAGTGAGTTAGTGAACATTAACGTCGCACTGTTTTTTAGCTACACGAAGGCTTTTGGCGACCGTCCACGTAATTTTGAACCATGGTCAAGTGACACGGACGACACCTGAGCTGGCAGCCCCCTTTCCTAACTACCACAACACACCGATGGGAGGACGTTTGAGCTCTCAACAGATTTAACTTGCATCTCTCCCCTACACGGCGGGTCTTCAGTGGTACTGGTTACGATTTTGAAGTTTATTTCCTAATTTTTTTTATTAAATACCCAAAAATAACTTAAAAACTTTTTTTCTTTTCTCTAAAATTCGTATATTTCTTCACTTATTTGTTTGTTTTTTTCTTCTTTATTTCTAATAAGGCTGCGGATTAGTGCTTACTTTTGCAAATCTAGTTCATTTCCCTCTAGCTGATATCACTTTTTAGTGTGACACTATATAGGTGGATATGAATAAACAGGATGTAATTTTGAAGCCAAGTTTCTCCCCAGAGGAAGGCACCTGAATAATATATGAACATAGTTTTGAATTTGTTATAAAAATAACTTTTTTTAAACTGTTTCTTAAAATAAGACACTTTTACTCTCAAAATATGATAAGAATATATCCTCTTATTACAATTCATGTATTCGATATTTTGGCTGGTAAAATCTTCAAAAACAGTTATTTTTATTTCAAATTTCAATAAAAAGAACATAACTTAAAATGGTCTAATTATTCTAAGCTTTCTGGTCTAATTCTTTTTTTTTAAAAAAATATTCTGAGGTATTCTCGAATATATGGTAAGAGAGAAATTAACAATAAATAAAATAAAATAAAGAATCAATTTTGGGTTATTTTGAATTCTAATATACGCAATTTGGCAGTTCTGAAATCCATTAAACGATGGAAATTGAGTAACCCTGAAAACTACATTATAACTAACATTTCACGCAATTGACAAAAATTTGTACTTAATTCTGTGGGGGGAAAAGGAAAAAAAAAAGAAGAAAAAAAAACTCGATTTATTGTTATAGCACTGGAAGCTGTGAGTTGGAAGAAATATTTACATTAAAGTTTAATCCAAAATGGAATTCTCATTCTATGGTAGAAATAAAAAATATAAAAAATTTGGTACATTTTTCTTCGTTAACAAGAAAGAAAAAACATTTGAACTCAAAACTCGAGAGAAGCACATAAAAAAAGGCGTCTTATTAGAACTATGCGGTAATTGGTGAACAAAATCTAAAGGTATTTGGATTTAATGGACAAATTAGTAAAGGGTTTAGTGAAAAAAAAATGATCTTAAATAGAATACCGTTTCTTAAACACAATTTGGAGATGTAATGGTTCGAAAATGTTTTCAAATCATTTATTTATTTTCTACCAAAAATACTAGTACATAAATATTTAAACGTGAACTTATAAGCGTCTATTAAAACACTAATTTGCAAATTATATTCCTATTATTCGCTATTTATGACCTTCGAAGATTTTCCGCATGTATTTAAATAATAATGATTCGATGACGAGGTCGGCGTAAAAGTCAGCACCTTACTTTCCACGTCGCTGATATAAGGACACATTTAATGGACGTAAAGCTTCTTTACCCATATGGCTGTCTTGAACTCATAAGAACCAATCCCATATTACAATGATTATTATATAGAATGATTAAACAAATATACATTTCTTTCTACAAATTTTTACAAATAATTATTTTATAATATATAATTATTTCCTCTACCGGCTGCTAAGTTTTTTAAAAGCTTAGACTTTTTTCATTATTAAATTCGAATACAATGACAACGTGCTTTACAGAGTGTGCCCCTTCAAATGTGAGCTTAAATCTCTCTCTCTCTCTATACATAAAAAGAGTTTTTCGTGATGCTGTAATAAGGTTATTTCGTATTATCGCAACAACGCCAAAGTTCAAGATTCCTCGCCAATTTCGATTTCGATATGTTGTACTCCCTGAATTGGCAACCATGCGCTTCGTTTCGTATAATGTTGCCAATAAGGTTGCGATAGTACATTATTGCAAGCTCTCGCAGAAAAGTATCGTAACGTTTGCCTGGACTGGAATCCTTGCGTGACTCAACTAAACACTCATCTTTCCAGTAAGCTGCAAGAGCTGCAGATTTATCGAAATCTGAGGACTTTACTTACGAAGTGTTGGGTGCTACAGCTTCAGGGATGCATTGAACAGAAGAGGATCCCCAAGAACAAATTTTGAAAAAAGAAAAAAAGAAAAGAACAAATAAGTAGAACTTCATAAAGGGTGTAAATTGCAGTTTTATAAATTGAGCAAATGAGTATGAACAAAAAATAAATCTCGTTCTTGAACGATCAGACTTACAGACTTGAAATTTGTAAAACATCTTTTTTCTTTTGAGTAGAAATCCGCTTAAGAACCGGTTTTCTTGAAATCGTCTCTCTAAGGGTTGTCTGGTTTACAGGGAAACATAACAGAAAAAAATTCACATTTTTGAGTTATTAGACTTACAGACTTGGAATTTGACAAGCATGTTTCTTTTGTCGATTAGAGATTTGCTAAAATTGAGGTTTGTAGAAATTGACCCCATATGAAGAAAAGATATATATACTTCCGGTTCAGAAGTTCTAGTCCTGTCCTTTTTTTTAAATCAGGAGACGAAATCTATAGAAATGTTTTTCAGTAATGAAATTTCAATATAATTTAAACGTATCTCAATATGAAGAAATTCCTATTGAAGCGCGGGGGAGGGGGGTATAATGGTTAATTTATTTATAATTATGATACGATGAAACATTTAAACCTAAAGGAATTTTATACGCATCATTTCTTCTGTTTTTTGTGCTTTAGGTTTATTTGTTTTTACTTCTCACAATTACTTACCGGAAAAATTAACACAAATTAATTGTAGCTCATCTGTAACGAAGCGTAATTACTTTTCCGTTTCCTTTAATTAAATTTTGTAAGTTTACACGTGATTATCTTTTTTATAGCCCGAAACGAGATGCTAATTACAATTTCTAAGTGTGTGATATTTATAATTCCTGAATTAAATAAATATGCAATTAAAGAAAATATAGATACTGTCCTACACATACTAAGGTAATTAACTTTAAATTAACACACCAGAGTGAATTTTATTTATAAAAAAATCTATTTTTTAAAGCTGAACGGGTTTATTACTCAGTTAAAGAACAAATAGAATATTAATTTTGTAATGTTAATTTATAGCAGAATGATTTTAAACGGGTCATTTAAAGGGAACCAGGACATGCTCGGAAGTGTAAAATGCCAAAATTAAGACCTTTTGTTTATGAGATATATATCTTTTAAAATTTTCAATAGAGCTTAGATATTTTACGTTCTTAATAAAGATAACTTAATTATTCTGTAGAACTACAAAAATATCTTTTTAGTTCAAAAGTTTTTTTTTTCCAACTAAAATTTAAATTAAATAATACATAATTTTTGAGAACTCATAATACATACTTATGTTTAGGTACCATTTTTTAAAAAAGTATCTTTTTTTATGCAAAATATTTTTTACACATATATAAAACAATACACAAAAAAGGCAGTGAACCTATTTTTTTAGTGAAAATTTAGTATAGTTTCTTTAAAAAAATTAAGAAACTTTTTGAAATTTGAAAAATTTCTATTTTTCTGCTTTTTTTATGCATAAAACCATTTTTACAAAGTAAGGCCCTATTTTAATAGAAAAAAATTAGGTTCACTATATGCATAGGCATCTTGTATAGAGGTATAAAAAATCTGGAATCTTATACTGCAATAGGTTTTTTTAAAAAATGTACCTAAATGCAAAAAAATATGCTTTTCACACACAGAAAAAGTGAAAAAACTAAAGGTCAAAAGGGGCGTGGTCATTTGTTTACATTTTTATTTTTCAAATTTAGGGCTATTTTATCAACAAACATATAAGTATTATACATTTTTAGGTTCAGAAAAATATGCACTATTTTTTAGAACTAACATTGAAAAGTCGATTTTTTGAAAGTATATGATGTCCTGGTTCTCTTAACTTTTTGTATCTTTTATTATGTTAGGTGACTTCTTGTGTGTGCTTTTATAATAAATAGGATTAATATAATATATATATTCTATATAGAAATAGAAAGAAATTTGTCAAATAGTTCCGAGGAGATTTTAAAAAATTTTTTCGTTATGAAGTTGTTTTAATACTTTAACAACAACATAATATAATAGAAGAATATTATTTAAGCAAATTGGGTTAAAATATTGGTAGAGTTAGAAATCAACTATATATATATATCAATTATCTAATGATTAAAAAAAAATCTATGATTTTTTTATTTTAATTTTCTGTTACAACGTGAAGGTTATTAGAAATAAATCTCTTAATTTTGAAAAGAGATCAAGTGACGAAGACGACATCGAGGCTGGTACCACTTCTTCAAACTTCTACACTACGCTAGCGTGGAGATTTTGACTCTCCATATACTTAAAGCGCATCAGGACTCGGTCCTATGATTCAACAGAACTCCATTTTATAGGCTAGAGTAGTAGAGTGATTATTACCTACATCGAATTTTCTATGCACATCTGGACTAGAGGCGACGGACCTCGTAATTTTGAATTATGTTGAAGTGATGAGGATAACATCTGAGCTTGCACCCCTTCTCCAAACTCTCCCACCACACCAACGCGAGGACTTTAAGCCTGGACAGATTTTACTTGCGTCAGCTCCTCTACACGGTGGACTATCAGAACCACTTGGTCTTGAAGCCACGGCTTGAAAAATGCCGGCCACGAGTTCATGACCATCACCACTAAGCTACTGCGGCCACAAGAAAAAAAAATCGATGGTAGCAGTAAAAAAACTCTTCTAAAAACCCAAAACCGAATTTTTAACAATGATTATTCTAAATATTTGCACATTTTATATGGACTAGTTCTACCGTAAAGCTTACTATGGGGGAGCTAGAGTCATTAGTACCCTTTTCTTCTTCCGGTTAATGCAAAATCGCCATTGCTTTGAGCTAAAAAATTAACAATTTTCGAAAAGATACTAAAATAAATACTATAAAATCCTGAATCTGAAATCTACAGATCATCTTCTATCTATATAGTGCAAAAAAAGTTTCAAAAACTTGCACTAAAAGTTTGAAAAACTCAGTTGAATTTCGATGTTTTCCCATAGATTAACATTACACCGGAAGTAAGTGAGGGTTCCACTCAATGTTGTTGTTTACAAAGTAGAACTTGTCCATAGTAAAGAGAAATTTTATTTCCTAATTTAGCTGTTTATAATAAGAGTGGAAGGAAGAAGAAACAAGTAATATAAAAA
The DNA here is from genome assembly GCA_019973975.1 of Trichonephila clavata. Classification (NCBI taxonomy): domain Eukaryota; kingdom Metazoa; phylum Arthropoda; class Arachnida; order Araneae; family Nephilidae; genus Trichonephila; species Trichonephila clavata. Next base: position 248,474 of record BMAO01032756.1, read on the forward strand.
AAAATTTTTAGTCATTCCTACTTTGAATGGATGAAAAGAAAGTATTTTATTAACGATTGAAAATTTGAACAAGATATATGTATATATATATGGGGAGAGAGTGAACTAAAATAGCAGGAATTGAAAAAAGAGCATGATTTGTGTATTTGCATTGTTGTAACAATGCACACCCGGTTTGGCTAGTTTATATGAAAAACCGATTTTTTTCGCCATTTTTTGACATTGTTTTAACAGTTAACATTGTTATAAAAATGGAGACGAATTGAAGTTGGGGTCAAAAACCGGAAATTAATTAAACTAATTAACCGGTAATGAATGAATTAATATTTGAACAAAACTGCATTAACATCAACTTTAAAAAAATTTATTTGAATTTGATTGGATGAATATAAAGTATTTTATTAACGATTGAAATTTGAACAAGATAAATATATAACGAGAGTAAGCTATAGTAGGAATTGAATAAAAAGGAAGAACAATGTATTTTTGAACAATGTTTTCCCCCTCCCCTCCTTGAATAAAAATAGCATTACTATTCTGTAATTTCAAGTCAGTAATATCAATTTAAGTTTGGCAACACTAAAAAAAAATGTTGGACGAAAAAATGTGCTAGAAAACCACGTTTTACAAAATCAAAATAGAAGGGGAAGAAGAGGAACGATTATTTTTTTAACTTTTCAAAAACATGAGAATGTTTAAAGATGTATTTTGCGTTGTTTTCACGCATTCTTTTTTTTATTATTATTTCTTGCCTATTTATTTTTAGACCTGCACGTGTTCGCGCAAAAACGCGTGACATAATTTTTGTAGGTCATTAGCTGAAATAAGTCATAGAACGAAGACATCGCTGACAGAATATTACATTACCTCATTTTGCTTTGGAATTTTTGCTAGAGCCTCTCCCCCCCCCCCCATCTTCATCCTTCTTTAATATTTTAAAATTACTTGTTACAACAAGTTTTAATGAATGTTTTGGGCAATTAAAGGCCCTATTACATGTTGTTTGCAGTTGCTAAGTCGAAAATACGATAGAATTGTTAAGCTATTTTGAAATTCATTCGAAAAGAAAAAAATTTGTGAAATGCGGATATTCTCGCAGGCTAATTGCTGTTCTTTTAAATTTTTCTGGTTCACTAGGTTAATAAAAGTGGAAAAGAGTTAAAGGTAATTATTCTGACAATTGGAAGAAGTTAAATGCTTTTTTTGTTGTTTTCAAAATTAAGGTGACTGAATACATTGAGAACCATGATTTTGCACAAATGCGTTTAAATTAATTTTCCCCCTCGATATTTAGTGTCAGTTGAATTAGAATATACTCATAAAATTTTTTAAGAATATTTTTACAATAAAAAAATTATTTAATTGCAATTTTTGGCAAAAAAAAAAAAAAAAATGAAGAAAATATGACATATTTTTAAATATTTTCCTTTCATGGAAAAAGTTTCTGTAATTACAATATTTTGCCAATATATAGCACAGTACAGAGCCTGAACTAGGATCTTTGAAAGACATAATTTATGAGTGGGTTTATTAATCTATCGAAGCAGAGAAATTTTAACACAAAAAATACCCATTATTATTACAATGAATCATAACTAAGGATTGCTATATCGGACCAAAAGCTCTCAATGCCGGTATTTTTTAGATCTTAATGCCGGGACACCTGTTTTAATACCCCGGTGCAGTAGAAATTTAAAAAAAGAAAAGAAAGAAAACACGGGTGTTTCTTTGTTTTACATGCCAGTTTATTACAGAGATCATAATATCACAAAAAATAATGTATAACTTATAAATTACTACAGTATATAAAGAATCACAAAAAAAGTAAAGGAATTGCTTATTTATTTAAATCTCAAAAAAAGTGTAAATATCACTATTGAGTCTGTGATACGATTACAAATTTTTGAAATGTGATCTTAAAAAACGTAATGAATCAATTGTACTATCATTAAGCCTGGAACGTAATTTTGTCCAAGAATTACCAGCTGTGTTGAGAATACTCTTTCAATATCTACGTTAGTTGGTGGTACGGTTAGCATGCGCGATATACTTAGTCGAAGTATTTACCTCTAAATCTTCAAATAAATCGATTTTAAGTCGGATGGTTTTGTATATAGCTGATTTCTGTATTGTATCTTGATTTGTTGAATTTTTTTTTAGTTATCGCTTATTCTAATTTTTGTTCAAGAGACAATTCCTTTTCGCTATCGACATTAGTGTCATCTTCGATATAACTGTACCGAATTCTTCGGAATATAAAAAGGTTTGTAGGTAAAAAATTTTAAGCAAATTTACTATAAACTTGATCACATTTGAATTGGTTAGTCTTTTTTCTTTTTCTTTTTTAAAATCATTTTAATTATGTAATGTATTATAAATTATGTTTACAATTATGTTGGCGATCCCTGTACATATAGTGGCGACAGTATAAAAAATTTCTAGTAAATGCTGAAAAACGGTATTTAAAGCTGTAAATACTCGTATTACAAAATTACACAAATGGCTCAAAATACCGGTATTCGGTATCCAGCTGTATACCAGTATTGCAATCCCTAATTACAACTCTAAAACAAATTCCATTATAAATAATTTTTAGTGTAATAATATTCTTCACTGAGTTTCATATGTATATTCTGATTTAACTGACACTAATTATAAAAAAAAAAATTCACTCATCTTAGGGCTGTCTTTGGATTAATGTTAAAGAAGACTCAAATTTCGAATATTTTTTCAGATATAAAAGTACTCAAACATTTTATATTATATCACTATCCTGTAGAGAATCCCTTATTTTATACTACTCATTTTTATCCGAGTCGTCATAAGTTTTCTTTTATAAAATGTGTTTCGCATTTTTTCTCCTATACCATAATGCTAAATGAGCTATCTATCCCTTTACATGTTAATAGGGAAAATTAATCATTTATGAAACATTCTTTGAAATTTTAAAAGAGAACAATATTTTAAAGAAATATATGAGCTACAATGTCACAAATTTTTATAAAAATTGAGGCATTTTTCTGTCCGAAAATGTGTTCTGCGTTAAGTTCAGGTTCTGTTACATATGAAGAAAACAGCCTTAAAAAAAAAATTTGGAGAAACGTTTTTACATTCCAGGGACAGTTTATTTTCAAATCTTCCAGAAAAAGGTGGTTGTTACAACTTTTTTTAAAAAAAAAATAGTACAAAGCAAAAAAATCATTCCTTGGTTTCAAAAGGAAAAGAACAACAGCCAGCAGATTCACTTAAAATTATACAGTTATCTCCAAAAGAATATTTTATTTTAAAGAAAATTAGCCTTTTAAGAGGGGAAGAATAAAATTAGCTTTTTTTTGTTTTTGTTTTTGAGCCAATTATATAATTGTACAAATCCTTAAAAAACTAAATAAATATCCCAAACCAGGACAAAGAAGAAGAAGAAAAAGAAGAAAAAAAACAGGAAGTCCTAAAATGGAATTTCCACATCTAACTAGTGAGTAAGATAAAACCACATTTTTTCCTCACAAAATCAAAAATTGTGCGATTAATACAGAAACAACAATTTAATAAATAAGAATAACTCCATAAAATGGTCAATTAACGGTAATATGCTGTTGTATGTACTTTAACAATTAAAAATGACTAGAAAGTAGCCAAGTCAGGAGGGAAAAGTATTTTTGAGGACTCAAAATTATAAAATAAGAACTTCCCAATGATTTCTAATTGCGTCGAAAATTCTGATTCGATTACCCGGGTGCTCACTCCATAATTTCAGAAGATTAAAATAACGCGCCCAACGTGGGGCTCGAACCCACGACCCCCGAGATTAAGAGTCTCGTGCTCTACCGACTGAGATAGCCGGGCTTGGGAGATACTTGCGCAACAAGTAATCAGCAGTAGTTATCCATAAGCGTTACCATGGTAACTTGTAACCATGGTTACAAACTCTTAACTTCATTGATAACCAACTTCGAATTCTTTTTTGCATGCTGTATTTGGTTCATAGGAATCTAGAGCAGATGTTTTCTGCAGGTGATATGAATATCTCTGCCGGGTATATTTTCAGAAATTCGCGGATGTTCATTTGTAGTTGAAAATGAAAGAAATAAAACAGATATATGCTTGTTTTTTTTAATAACATTTAAAATGTGAAGTACAATAAAAACAAAACAAAGTAGTCATGTTTCATTTTTATTTATGAATTTTTTTTTCCGAATAACTAAAAATAATTTGGAGAAGTTAATTATTTCAATAAAAACCCAAAAGGCGTACAACTATTATACAACTATTACAAAAAAACTTGAAAATGTACTTTAAATAAAGAAAAAGCATTTATATACGAATATGCCTGTATGGTTAGTACTTGGACATGCTTCGAACCATAAAAAAGGCAAGATCAAAACAGATATTTTATCTAATATAATTTTTATTTTCGAGTTTCGTATGCAATAAAAAAAACAGTTCAAAAATATAAGAAATTATTGAATAGGCAATTTAAATACATCAATAAGCAAATCGAGCAAAAATTATATTGTAATTTATCATTTAAATTATTATTACAAAACCAAAGAAAGGTAGTAAAAAAAAAAAACGAATTCGTTCTTAAAGAATAAGTTTCATTAAAAAATCCGGTCTCAACTTTTCCTTACTTTTATGAGATCAAACGCGGTTTTATCCGTAATAGCATTTGAAGTAAATTTAAAATGTGGAAAACATATAAGAGTCATACCATGTAGTCGAAATGTTAATAAAAAGAAATACCAATAATCAACTATAATTTTCTTGTCCAACCAAACATTTAACTTTTCTAACACAATTTTAGGAATGTTGGTAATTTTTGTAAGATAGATTGTGTATATAAAGCAAAATACATTCTAAAATGAACTATTTTCAAAAAACGCTCCCTACCCATAACGTTATTGACATTGTGAATCCCTATTAAAGCAAAATAAATAGCCTAGTGGAGGTGGTCACGAACTCCTGATCGGCGTGTTGGGAGGTCGTGACCTGAAGACCTACCGAAAAGAGACGGGGTATGCACGTTAAATTTCGCGAGACTCTCAGTCCTCACATGGCGTGGTGCGGTGGTTTGGAGGGTGGGGTGCCAGTTCAGGTGTCGACCTTGTCCTTTGACCATGGTTAAAAATTAAGAGTGTAGCTGAATAGTGCCACATTAAAAAACACTCTCTTGAGCAGAGTAAAGTTTATATTGATCAAAAAATATATATATTCGTGTAAGGTTGGGTGAGTGAGTGAGTGAAAAGTAACGTCGCACTATTCAGCTACACGAGGTGCTGTTGGTGATGGACCTCGTAATATTGATTCATGGTCAAGCGAAAGGATGACACCTGAAGCTGCAGTCCCTCTCCAAACTACCACACCAAGCCCAACGGAAGTACGTTAGAGTCTCGACATATTTAACCTGCATCAATCCCCTCTGCACGGTGGGTTTTCAACGGTACTAGACTCGAACTTAGGACATGCCAGCCATGAGTCCATTACCTTGACCACTAGGCTACCGCGGCCACCGTGTAAGGTTGTGGTTTGGATAACTTCAGTCGCATTTCCCTGTAAAACTGTTCCAAATGCTCGTTATTTACCAGTATTCGAATATATTGCGTAAGTAATAGTTACTATTTATATTTCCTTATTCCATGGTCAGTAAGACGATTATATTTCCATTTATATCATTCAATAATTTAGTCCACCCCTTAGGTATTTTGTTTATTGGACGACAAACGTAGAAGCCAAGTTAAAAGTTAAAGAACATTACATGCACTCTGACTCTACAGCCAAAGTATACATCTTACGGGTGACTTGCAGCGCCATCTATGTAATTAATATTTAATTTACAACAGTTACAACTAAACGTTGTTACAATTATATGTATTTGTGGTCTAGATCAGTGGTTTTCAAACTGTGTTCCACAGAACCCTGAGGTTTCACAAGATATCCCCAGGGGTTCCACGAATCACTGTAACAAAATCGAAAAGAAAATTTTAGTCTATGCAAAATGAATTTATGTTTTCTACGATGTTTGATAACCACAAGTATTTAAAGCACATCCCAGTCATTTAAACTGAAAATTTTATTTAGACTTAACTTCATTTTGTGATAACTTTTTAACTATCATTATGTAATTAATGTATTTTACAGACTTTTTAGCGCGTTTTTCACGTAGTGTAAAAAAAGCGCTATTAGGAAGCAAATTTCGTCTCCATCCTCGTCTTCGTCTTCGTGTTCGTTCCATATTTTGTCGTACCTTTTTCTCAGCCAATAATTAACCGATTGATCTCGGGTTTTCGGCATTGGATCGCATTTGTGCCCTAGATGAGCCAAATTATATTTAAATTTAATAATTAAAAAAAATTTAAAAATTAAATTTAAAAAAAAAATTCTTAAGTATAGTACTACTTTCTGTTAATAAAAAGTTCATTAGTTGCATTATTGTAAAATAGAACATGTGAAAAACGCGCTAAAATTACTTGGCCATGCCAATGATTGATATCTTGTTCCATTTGGGGAACAAAAACACCTATAGTTAAGGAGAGAGAGAGAGAGCAACTTATCAACGTATCAGCAGATTTTTCATTAAAATCCCTATTTAAGCAAGTATAGCTCCTAAATTTTAGGTTGCAAATTCATGCAAAATACACAGGTGTAAAAATTTTAATGCCACATTCCTAACAACATATTTAAATGAAAAATATTTCTTAATGTACTGGCTACAAAATTTAAATATAAAATGCGACTGCAGATCATTTCAATAAAAATCTAGATTTTGAGTCTTTGTAAAAAAGAAAAAAAATTAAAACACATATCCTAGTTACTAAATATAATGCATGGGTAGGGGAATCACAAATTAATATTATTAATTGAGTAAGTTGCATTAAAATTTTTTAATAATAGATGCAATACATTTTTTTAACCGTCTTCACATAAAATACGCATATGTTTTGGATCTACTTTAAATATTATTTTGATATCTTCTTATGAATGTATGTGTGCGTTGACAAGGGGGGGGGGGGTTCCCGAAAACATCTTACAGTTCTAAAGATTCCGTGAATCGAAACATTTTGAAGACCACTGACCAAGATATCAGCTGAAGGCAGAAAAAGATCAAGTGTTTGGATGGGGGCGAAAATAGAAGGAAGGATCACTAGGAAATCCAGGCGAAGCGACATCAGTGTTGAGTAAAGACAGTAAATTTTTCGTGGAATATAGGAAAAGTCACTGAGCTACGACGGGTCGCAAAAAAAGAGTACGCCCTTAAAAGGTAATTTTTAATGGAATAAAAAAAAAATAAAGGAAGTTATGAGCTTTGAGTGAAAATACTTTCAGTGCCCCATCAAGCATTCCCTTGGAATGTGAAAATACAAATGGCTAAATGTTGCCACTTTAAGCACAATATTACGGTTAAATATTATCACTCGAGAAAAAAAAAAACGTTCTTCTGACATATGCGTAATATATAGAAAGTGAATACGAAATTCATCATACATTAAATATATTTGGTACTTGCACTATACAACACTTACGTATAATCGTATTTTATGAGTAAAAAAAAAATGCAATCACATATTATTGTATTTATCACACACACACAGTTAAAGTGCAGAAATCAGTTTATTTGTACATCAGCTAAGTAATCTGCACATTAACTAGGGTGATCCGTTCAAGTACGGGAAATGTCACATTTCTCAAAACACCTAGGCAATCTGTAATGCGTGTCGGTTCCTGCTTTCCTCTAATCTGTCTTGTCTACTCTCGGACCCGGCTAGATGTGTGGGAAGAACTGAATAATCAGTCGACATGATTCACTGTAATTATTTTATTGCCACAAAATATCAAGCAAGCACAATAATAATCCAATTGAGAACGATGATCAATATGCAGAGCTCGAAGGTGAGACCCGTTAGCCTGGGGATAATATTATGGACCCTCAACTGATTCTACGATAACCCATACAAGCTTAATTTCAACTCCGCCACGCTCTAATAAGTTTTTCTTATAACTTCTAATTAAATAAGGCTCCCAATACCTGTACTCTTGTGAAATCCTACTGTTGACGCCTTAAACGGAAATCTTTAACTGGATTCGATCACCTCCAAGTGATCCTCTCCTGGAATTCTTCAATTGATACTTAGATAAATTTAGATTTGCACTTAATAAATTCACGATCCTCTACTCCCCAACTAACTCTCAAAACTCGCGAATACAGGATTTATATAACATACTTAATTCGCATAATCACGTTTTCTTCCTTCGGTGAAAGTTGGTTGTTAAAATTATTTCCCCAGAAAAGTCCCCAAGGGGTTAGTCATAGACGTGTATATATCCGTCACAAATCTGCGAATTACTTAGATAATCTGTACATTACCTACTAGACCAGGGGTCGCCAAAGTGGTCTATATAGACCCCTAGGGGTCTATTTAACAACAGTAGGGGGTCTATCTGACCCAAGGGGTCGAATGGGGGTCTATTGGGACTTGAAGGAAAAACAGTTCTTTATACGCAAATCACACATATCTAACTGCGTACGTAAAAATTTAAAATATTTTTATAATTGACTTACTATTATATTCTTTATACAAAATAAAATAATAAATCAGAAAACAATCTGCCCCTTTTTTCCTTATGGGTTTTCGTATGTATACCGTGACGTCACAACTTGACCTTGTGACCAGTTTGTAATTTGCGTGACTCATAGTATGTAGCCAGAAGAGCGATTGAGGCTTATCCGTGTCTCTTGCTGGCGAACCCATCAACCAATTAGGAGCCTTTGGCGCAGACTTGGCGAGCGACGACACTGCCGTTGGCTTTCTATGCATTAAGCGCGAAGGGAATCTTCAGTACTCCGTTTTCTTTCTTCTTATGTGTGTGGTTTTAGTTTTTTTCTTTTTTATATGCAGTTACGCATCGTGTCGTTGGTTCGCCCTTTGTCTCCATCGCAAACCATATGAGCCTTGCATATGAGTCAGACGCATATGTGCGCTTGTCCAATGCTACACTGGATGCTACAAACGCAAATATCATATGCATTTTCAGCTATCTTTGTGAACTGTGAACAGTATTAAATGCTTGTATAGTGTCATTATTACTACTATTATATCTACCATTGGATAATTAGTTATTGTTTCTATAAAATTATTCGTTTAGTTTTGATATCAATTTTAATTATTGTTACTTGTGAAAAGGTAAGCTTTAATAATGTGGATTAGTATAATATACCAACTTAATTTTTTCTTATTTACAGAACTCTAATTTAAAAATGACAGCTTCAGTATCTAAAAAGAAATGTCGGTATTATTCATGGGATTACTTAAAATTTGGATTTATTTGTTCACCGACAAATGAAACTATTCCTATGTGTCTTATATGAGAAAAAACTTTTGGAAATGAATACATGAAACCGTCAAAAATGAAAGATCATCTTGAAAGGCTTCATTCAGATAAAAAAAAAAATGAAGAATTAGAATTTTTCAAAAAACTCAAAGAAAAATTCACATGTCGACCAACTCTAAAAAGTTTTATGAAACAGTCTACTGAAATTGAAAATGAAGGAGGATTAATTGCTTCGTACAAGATTTCGCTTAATATAGCAAAGAGGGGAAAACCCCACAGAATCGCAGAAGAAATTGTAGTACCTGCAATAAAAGACGTCATTGAGAATGTGATGAAAAAAGACTCTACTAATGTTTTAAAGTCTTTGCCATTAAGTGCAAATTCTGTAAAACGGCGTATTGACGAAATGGCCGAAGAAATAGAAAACACAGTAGTTTCGGAGCTAAAAAATTGCAAGTTCTCTATACAACTTGATGAATCTGTTTTTGGCGTTTCTGCTATTCTTATGGCGTATGTTAGATATTTCAGTAAAATTAAAGGAGAAGTAATTGATGAATTTTTATTTGCTAAATATCTTGAAACCGATCGGAAGGGAGTGACAATTTTTAGATGTTTAAAAGAATATTTAAATAAATATGACATTCCGCTTGAAAATATAATAGCAGTAGCCACACACAGATGGCGCACTTTCTATGGTAGGGCGTTACCGAGGTTTTGCTACATGCCTCAAAGAAAAAGTGCCCGGTATTCGTACTATTAATTGTGTGTTGCATAGACACAACTTAGTAGCAAAATATCTGAGTTCAGAGTTACATGAAACTTTACAGTTTTGTATTAAATCTATTAATCAAATTAAAGCTCAACCTCTTAAATCAAGATTATTTGCCAAACACTTTGTGAGGAAAACAATGAGTTATTTAACCAATTACTTCTGCACACCGAGGTTAGATGGTTGTCTTGAGGTGTATGCTTGCAACGGCTCGTCAATTTATTTGACTCCACGACAGAATTTCTGAACGAAATAAATCCTGTTCTAAGCAATGTGAACAACAATAAGCCAAAACAATAAGAATCATATTTTTTATTTAGCAGACTTATTTGGAAAATTTAATGACGTTCAAACAAAACTGCAAGGAAAAGATGTAACAATTATCCAAGCTCGGACAATACTGTTAGGCTTCCAAGTAAAATTAAATTTATTTGGATCTTCATTGCTACGTAAGGATTATAAGTATTTTTCAAATCTGCAACAATTAAAAGTAAAAGAAGAAGACTTGGAAATATATACAAATCATCTTCAAAATATAAGCGGCGATTTTAAACTGCGCTTTGTTGATTTGGAAAACATCGACTTCCCTGATTGGATTATTGCGCCATTTTCGGCGCAAAATTGATAACGTCGACATCAACATACAAGATGAACTTGCTGAACTATTGTCCGATCTTGAAGCAAAAACGCTTATTAAAAATTTGACAATACATAAATTTTGGACTAATATAAATATAAAGCAAAAATATGTCAAACTTTACGAAATGGCGCAGCCATTTATGCTGACGTTTCCAAGTTCGTATATGGTTGAAGCCGATTTCAGTCACGTTAATTCAATTTTAACTAAAAACAGAAATAAATTAAATGTGGAGCTTCGAGGGGATTTACGGTTAAATTGACTAATTTCTAACCCAATATAGCGAACCTTGCCAGAAACACCAGGCACACTCATCTCATTAAGAAGTAAAAAATCTGTAGCTGTTATCTTTACTTACTGTTTCTAAAAATCTTTACTTACTGTTTCTGATTTATTAAATATTTAGACTAATATATAGTTTTTATTTTAATTACCTGAAAATTACAATTGTGGGGGTCTATGGAGATTTCGAAAAATTATATAGGGGGTGATGATCAAAAAAGTTTTGG